>VDFB02186363.1:23344-61013 GCA_007258455.2 Sequoia sempervirens
TGAGTAGCTTAGCAAGGATAGCTTTGGATCATTTACTAATGAGGAAATCAGTCATCCACACATTCATGGGGTTTACTATAATTTTCCTTAAGGCTCAAAGTGAGTTTAGGTTGTTAAACCATTTCCTCCTCAATAGACACGAGGTCATGGGAATAGTGTAAATTTGAAGGTCCCCCTTGCATAATGGTTGGTTGTGGATTTTCACTACTAGGAACATGAATGGAATAAGGAAAATGATGAAATTGTTGTTGTTCCATGAGCTTTTTGAGCTACAATAGAGTGGTGATAGGCATGAAATCTATGATGGTGATGGGATCAGAGGATGATGATGATTTTATGGATTAAATATTGGGATGATTAATTAGATGATAAATTTAGCACTCCAATTGGATTTGAGAACACAAGTTGATGATGATTGGTTGATTAGTACTTGAGATAGGAAAATTTATCAAGCACAAAGGAGGAGAATGATTGGATCATACTTGATATAGGAAATTTATCAAGCACATATGATTTTGATGTAAACTATCCTCTCACTCGAGGTGATTTGATTTGGTCAAGGAAGATTACTTAGGATAAGCTATGTTCATAAGAAAGTGTGGTGATGAGGAAAATTATTGATGTGATTATGATATTAGATTTCTCAAATGAATGTTATGAGGCTATATTTTTATATATTATGATGGCCCAGATATCAACGAAATGTGTTTAGAGATGTTCTTGTAGGGATAGTGGGATGGTGCAATTATTTTAGATAGGGGTGATGTGACAAAAATGACTAATATGGATGATTGGGGGACACAAAAAATGTTTTGATTATGGGATTAGACTTAGAGAAAATTGGGCCACCTCTAGTCAAGAGGATTTTCTCTTTGTACTTTATATGGGGAATGCATCCACCCAATAATACTAAAAATCTACCTATGTAAAGATGTATCCACCTAACAATAAAGTTGCCTATCAATAGATTGGAGCTACATAAATAGGATCGCCTATCTATGAAATCATCTGAGAACAAGATGTATCCACTCAAGAACATATCCACCTATCCATAGATCAGATGCACCTAAGTAGGAGGGTTGACTAATTTGACCAAATAGAAACACTCATAAACAGAGCACAACTTCCTATCTAGAATGGGATTTCCTATTAGTGGAGATGTTTATGTGAAAATAGATCTACTTATAGAAAAGAGGATCACCCATCAATAGAGAAGATCTACCTATGTATGATGGCAAGGTTAATAAATGGATCTAACTATGTAAAAATGGAGTTGCCTGTGCATAGAGCATATCCACCCAATGATGACTCATTGACCTAAAGAGTGTAATCGTCCATGAATAAAGTATATTCACTCGTGTAAGAACATATCCACCCAAGGATAGGGTAGAATTGCCTATCGAAGGATGGAAACTAGACAACAAAAGATAACTCAACCAAATAAATAAACATGGATGGGATGTACTAATACATGTGTTGGTATCCACAAGAATACACACTAGATTGTACAAACCTATATTAATCAAGTGGGAGTGATAACCTATACTATAGGCCCACAATTGTAAGGCTAATATCTCAAGATTAGTGTGAGGCACTCTTAGTCAAGAGTTGGTAGATAGGGATCCAATGACACAAGGGCTCACCTTTTCCCTTTCCTTGGAGGTCTTGAGACCTTTCCCAAAGAGCTCCTACCTCTACTTAAGGAGATACATCGTGAGTAGCTTTGGGAGTAATACTATACCCTACACTACAATAGGCAATGATTGAAAGGTCTTAAGCTAGGCTGATGTACGCTCTCAAATGCATCAGGTCTAAATACTAGGAGGGTATGTGAGGCACATTCGTGAACACTAGTCCATCACAAGTGTGGTTTGAGAACATCAGTCAAATTTTTTAGACCAACCCTACACTCCTAGCTTCGAATCACCCAAGTATCGAAGCTTTACTAAACACAACACAACTAGATTGGGGTACAACTTTCATTCTCCCCCTTTGTATACCCGGATGATTCATGTGGTTGATCGTCCCTTAAGGCGATTAAATTCCCAAGAAGGCCTCCTAAAGGAAGGATATTCTAGGAATTTTTGATATTGATCCTTGTACATAGTGCAACAAGAGAGCATACACACAAATTAGCACTCCTAGGTCACCCAACAAATAGACTTAGGTCAACTTTCAATTTTTGATCCCTAGGCTCACTAAATGGTGCAAGGGGAGAAAATTCATCCACAAGGGACCTCAAAAAAAACAAACAAATTAAAATTGACCCTTTAAGTGAAAATAAAAATGTGCCTAAATTAGTGATAAAACATAATGTCTTTAATGGACATCTTGCAATAAATCATTAGTATTCTACTATGTTGATCTTGGAAAAAATAAGGCTATGGGAAAATGATAGCACAATCATAGGCACCAAGACAAGTTAGCAGGCTAGTACCAAATGCACAAAAACCAAAAATATGAAGTGAAACTAGCAAATGCAAGTTACCAACAAATCTTCTTGTGTACAGAGTGTAGTTGGCCCTATAGTAGTGGATCCACCTATATGAGTAATGGAGCCACCTATCAATGTAATCACCCCTATGTAGGTGGAGCTGCCTATGTAGAGAGTTTATCTACCTATTAAGATATAAATTTTTTGATGTAGAGTTGCCTATGTAATAGTGCATCCTCCTTTGAGGAGCATATTTGATTATATAGGATGGCCCTTGTACCAGGAATATCCACCTATGTAGAAAATCCACCTCTATAGCCATGGATCCACTTGTTCTTTCTAAGGGATGTTTCATCGCTAAAAAGCCAAAGCGGAGCCACATTTGTGGGAACAAAGTCGCTTGTTGGTATAATGGATCCGCCTATCTAGAGCATATTTTCTTCTATGCAAAAACATGCAAGCAAAAACTTCATGGAAAACTAGAAAATACTATTAGCAGACTTGTGATGTGGGTCCCACCTTGTGTGCCAAAATTTGTGCAGTGAAATACAAAGAAAAACCAACATCACACAAAGATCAAGCAACACTCAAGATTAGGGCCAAAGAGAGATGAAACCTACTAGAAATTTAGTAAAAACCAAGTATGTCAAAGAGCTCAATGTGTAGATTACCTTAGTGTGATCAATAAAATTTTGGAATCATAACATCAATTTTCATAGAAGATTGTGGATGCTAAAAAATGGCTAAGTGTTTAGTCTTTGACGAGAGGGTGAATAGGATGGATGGTTAGAATTTCAATTTAGTATATCAAGGGTTGAGAAGAGTTGAGGCATCTCAACTCATAAGGTGATTCCACGTGGCATCATGGGAGAAAATGGAGAGTTGACCTCTCAATGCCTATGATGGTGACAAGTATCACCATGTGAAGGTTTGAGAGAGAGATGGGTACTTTTAAAGTACCTTGGGGGATGGAAAATATCTCATAAAGTAATTTCTTGTCTCACCTTATAATATGGTGATCTGGAGGGGAATAAAAGGAATTTAAAATTCCTTAGGTGTAATTGAGAGGGGACCCATATGGGGTTACTTCTCCAAAAATGGAAGGCTTTTAAGGTTGAGTAGACAAGGTGGATGGTAATAAATGTAAATGAGATTATCCCTTTCCTAATTATGGGATTAGGAATGTGTGAATGTTTAAATAGTGGATTAGGTGAGGGTTAAGCTTAATGAAGAAAAGATTATGAGGCAAGTGGGAAAATTTGGAGGATGTGACACCTCTTAATCAAGGATTAAGTGTGTGCACATCATTAGTGGGTGAATTAGGATTAGGGTTAGGGATAAGTGAAGAATGATGATGCATGTGATAAGGAGAGAGATAAAATGAAAGAATTAAATATCTTATGTAATTCTTGTGAGGGGATAAAAGTGATTAAATTAAATAAATAGGGGTATTTATTTAATTTAAAGAAGAAGAGGACAAAAGGTAAAGTAATAAATCAATTAATTAATTACCTTAGGAATTTAGAGGACTTAGGAAAATTGATTATATTAATTAAATAATTAAAATATTATTTAATTAGGGTGGATAGGTGGAGGTTAGATGAAATAATGAGGTAAAATTGACCAAATGCAAGTGGTCAATTTTAGATGTCTACAATGAGCTAATCTCTGAGTATGCAAGAATTGGTTTTATGAGGGATTCACCTATTTGTAGCATTAAATCATTATTGTTATTGTCCTTAAGATTTCTTAACTTAATTTCTTCTCACTTTACCTTTTACATTTTATTCGAGATTGAGTTAGTTTAGAAAGAAAATAATCACCTATATTGCCATGTTGGATGTTGAGCATTGTCCCTAGATTTCATATCTAGAAACTCAATTAGGGTTTCATATTAGTTTCATATCTTCCAAACCTTTATTGTTCAAGGTCTATCTAAGTAATTGTAAGGCCTCTTGTAAAACAACAAATCATTAAACCACTAAGTTATTTTCTAAAAATTCAAGACTTGACTATCAAAGCCTTGGGGTTATCTTTCTAATGCTTTAGAGGTAAGATTTCCCTTCAAGAGAGATAAAATACTTCATGTTTTATTTATGTTGTGATTTGAAAAAACACTCATCCACATAATTCGTGCTAGGAGGGTGAATGTTGAGCTAGAAATTTGAATGATCTTTCAAGCTGTAAATCTGAGATATGATAGATCTCTCCATATGTTGAAATTTCAAAAAAAAAAAAGGATACAAATGGATGGGAAAGAGTTTGGTATCTCTTGTTGTACATAGAGTTGTAGGGTGAACATTCCATTGTTTCAAGAAGCTTTAGATAGAAAATTGTATCCTAAGAATGTATCTCATTTTTCCTTATCAGATAGGTGTATAATACATGACACCACCAACCATGATGAAATGATTTATTTGAAATTTTTGACAAGATTAGATATAGTTATGAAAAATAATTTTTTCTTCTAGGAAGTGCATAAACTTAAGGTATGCTTGGAATTAGATGAAAATTATTCTACAAATGATGAAAGTACAATGTTGGAAGGATATATAAAATTTATGGAAAAGTTCATAAAAAAATTAAGTGATTTTGGTAAATAGGATATATTTGGAGAGCCTATTGTTTCCATGTTGGTGTAGGGTACACAATTTTTCACACTCAAAATTCATGTGTTTATTATGTTTCACTTTTTTAATTTGATTTCCTTTCATATGTTATATTTTCAAGTTTTTACTTGATTTTGGGTTGGGAATCATAGTGGTAACCAAGAAAGATAATAATATTTATGTTTCAATTGACTTAAAAGACCATTACCAATTAGCCTTTGTTAAAAATTTGACAATTTTAATATTGTAAATGGTAAGATTCATAGTGGCCTAATATGAAAATTCCCTAGTTACATATACTTGAACCATTAGGACTTCCAAACATAAGAAAAATAAGTAAACCTCAGCTCTTGGTTGGTAGGAATTTTTGACAAGAAAATACTAAGAGTGTTTTCTTGAAGTTTGTATGAAGACCTTAATTGTTAGGTAAAAACCCAAGAAGAACACTCACAAAGACGCCACAAGAGAAAAATGGGAAACAAAAAGAAAACAAATAACAAAAGAAAAAAAGGGAAAGAACAAAACAACAACAAACAAAGAGGAAAAAATATGTACAAGAGAGGAAACAAAACTCCTATAGGATCCAAAATAATGTTTGAGGCACTACCTATTGGAAAGCAATGGGATAGGCTCTTCATTCATAGTGTTGATCCTAAAAGTATTTTCTCCTAAGATCTCAACTATCCAATACAGGCCTAACCAAAGTTGATCAAATCTTGGGTGATTCCCTTTCTTTTCTTTAGACTTATCTCAGAGTAGGAGAAGGTCTAAGATCCTAAAGGCCTTAACTTTATCTCTTTTTCCAAACCACCTCTTGACAAAAACTTGATGTTTTGAAACACTCTCTAGGTTAGTATTCCTTATTTCTTCTAGATCTAACAAATTCAAAAACCTCAATTAAACCTTGTTATCTACTTATAGGTGTCCTTCCATAAATTCCAAGGTGGGGATCTTGAGGTTCATGGGAAACATGGATTCTAAGTCATACACTAGCTAGTAAGGATGTCCCTCATATATTATTGACCCTAGTCATATCAACCCATAGACAAAAATTGGTGTGTGAGTGTCATTCCTAAGGTTTTTTATGTAGTAATTTCCTAATAAATCCAATCAAGTTCTTATTGGTGGAATTTGGTACTCCATTTCCTTGAGGATGGTAATTTGAAGAGAACTTTGTTGGAGTTAAAATGACACTGAGAGGGGGGGTGAATCAGTGTCTTAACAGATTTGACCAATTTTCAAAAATTCAAAAACATAGCTCAGATTTGATCTCAATATTACTCTGATTAAAGCATTCATGAGTTGAATGTAATCATTCATAAACAGAATTGAGAAAAGTAATAATCCCAAAGGAACGGCAACAAATTCAGCCACCCGCTGGGCAAAGAGCATCACGTAAAAAAAAAAAAAAAAAAAAAAAAAAAAAGAGACAAAAGATTTTGCCGAGTGGAAAACCCTCCTGGGGTATTAAAACCACTCCTAAAATGCCTTGCAGGCTTAATATTTTTAATCAACTATTCACAATGCCTTATAGGCTGATTTTTGAGCACCCACTCAAGGAGCACCAACCCCTCATTTTGAGACACCCATCTCAAGGAGTACCAACCCCTCAAATTATATTTTGAACAATAATAATGACTCAAAGGATTTCTCTGTTTTTAGTTAAGCACATGTTTCTCTGTTTTCTCGTCTACAAAATACCTTAAAGATTCAATAATTGAATCCCTAAAATAATATATAGAGAAGAAATTTACAATATCTCTGCATCTTGTTATTCAGATTTTATTGCAGAGTTTATCCATACATTTTCATATAGCCAAGGAATGATAATCTCAAAATTACAACAACAGCATCAGAAAAGAGTTTTTTGCTTCTATTTATACATCTGCCAGATAGGTAACTGTCTTCAGGAGTAACGGCTAAATAACCAAACAAAACAAGAGTTGTTTCTGTGGGATTTGAGAAATACAAATCCACAGAACCCAAAGAACACCTACATGCAAGAAACCTGTCACAGAGAAAGAGAGAGAACAAAACAAGGGTTTTGGCTCTGACAAAGTGCAAGATGTATTATCAGAGAAAAAAATGAATCAAGAAGTGAATACAATACAAGAGATCAATCCTTATAAAAGGAGATCAACACCGAAAGGAAAACCTAACCCTAAGGTGAGTGCATTTAATAATTAATATTAATTATTAAATGACTAATATATGTGCATAAAGTGAAATCTTAAGAGGAGAGTAAAGTTAATTAATTACTTTACTCTAACACCTCCCCTTAAGATGAGCTACAATGCAGCTACAAACAATGCAGAAGAAAGCAAAGGAACTACAATGCAACAGAGGGTCCCGGCAACATGGCCTGATCAGGTACCCAAATACAACAAAATCTCTATAAAGTGGAGAAATAGAGAAAACCTCATGGGAAAAACTCTACTCCGAAAGAGAGAAAAGAAAGGAATGAAATGCACTAATGAAAGAAAGATAGGAGGTGGATTACATGATACCCCCCATAGATAGCTTCTATCATATAAGTACATATAGAATGGTCTCCATAGGAGAGATAGAAAGAGAGAAGAAGGCCCCCCCAAAATGAAGAAACTCCTGTCACAATGGTAGATGCCTGATGTAGAATCCAAAAAGAGATCCTGAAGTGGCAAATGATATTCCTCCCCTTGGGAAGAAATGGATCCAAAGGACGATGTCGAAGAAACCCTATGAAGAGTGATGAACCAATCTGTCTCAAGATGTGTGCCATGATAGGATGCTGAAGAATCTCACTGTCTAAACTAAAACAAATGATGTCAAATCCAAACGGATGTGGAGAATCCTGAAATGCAACCTCTAAATGCACTGATAATGGTGGGCGTACAGTGATAACCTGACTGTCAAGGTAGAGGAGATGAATGTCCTCAAAATAATCCTCCAAATCTGCAATATAGGACTCAACAAACAAGAAAGATATGTCTGCAAGATAAGAGTCCAAAGTAGCTATGTCTGGAAGGTGAATGATACCCTACTGCACTGAATCAGGAACAACAGGAGATGTTGATGAAGTCTCAGTCTGAAGAGTAGGAACTGTGAGACAATCCTCTGATCCATCGGAATATGTAAGGGTGTCTAAATACTCAAGTTCCTTTAAAGTATCATGATCAAAGGGTGTATTCTCTCTCCAAGAAATGGGTAAGAGACAATCTAAAGCAGGATCCTCTGGGAATGGAGAGAGATTGGGGTCTCCATAGATCTCCCAAAGACGTGTCCAAAGTGGGTGGGGACAATCAATGTCCGATATAGCCCACACAGTGTTATCATCAACACTAGACCGTATAAGTCCTACTATGTGATCTCTAATGATATCCCAAGCTAGTTTTCCCTTTGAAGTGGCTGGTTCAGGTATGAGATCATACAAATAAGGAAAAATATTAAGCCACCTACAATGTGTAAGTATGCCCTTTGCCCATGACTCATAATTACCCCATTCCAAAAATACAACTGAAGGGTGAGTAGAAAAACCCATGATAACTCTTCAAATTAAAAAAAATCTAAGAATAACTGACCTCAATACTGATAAATCAGATCAAATAAATCCATCCCACACAAACAAATCATTTCTAGGTGCCAAAAAGTCCAAGTAATTGACAAATGTGTGAAAACACAAAAAAATAAATAAAATGTACCTGGATCAGATTCTGGAAAAATAAATGACAGATCTGGAAAGATCACAGAAACACCTTTCCAACGCCTATTCGTTTGCAAAAAACGGAGTTCGGACGCAAAAGATACGCCCCCGGGAGTGAAAAACAAAAGTTTTGACTTTGACTGGAAAAAAAGATTGCAAAACGGAAAAATCAGAAAAAATAACCTGCATCAATTAGATCAGGCTCTGAACCAGCTTTCCAACGCCTATTTTCATTTGAAAATCTGAGCTGAAACACCCAAGATATGCTCGTTTTACTAAAAGTGGTAAAAAAAAAAATTTAAAGAGGGCCCTGGTGGCTCTCTAGTGACGCTCTGGAGGCTGGCGGTGTGTGGGCGGGGCACGGGTGGCATGCGGGTGGCGAGCAGGTGGCACTCTTGTGGGGTGCGAGCTGGCGGCATGGCAGTGGCAGCCTAGCCGCGGCCAACTGATGCCGCCGGCGGCATTGGCCGAGCGGTGGCTGCCGGGCGGCTCACTGGTGGCGGCTGCCTTTTGCATTAGTGGCATGAGTTTTTTTTTTTAAACTTTGTTTTTTTAATTTTATTTTTATTTTTGTACAATTTTTGACCTCGATCTGTGTGCCCTGGGGCCGTACGGCCTTGGGGCAAAAAATTTTTGCCTTCTGGAGCAACTGTGTCTGAATTGGATGTGTTTTATATGAAAATAGGGGTTTTTGGATGCTACGAGCTCAACAGTGAGATCCGTTTGAGCTCAGAGTGCTCCAAAAAAAAAAGAACCCCCCTATTCCAAATAAAAAATAGAAGACAAACACAGATCTGATGCAACCAAAACCTAGATCTCTAATTCTTTCAAAAACTGAACAAGTTGCAGCAGATCTGGCTCTGATACCATGTAGGATTTGAGAAATACAAATCCACAGAACCCAAAGAACACCTGCATGCAAGAAACCTGTCACAGAGAAAGAGAGAGAACAAAACAAGGGTTTTGGCTCTGACAAAGTGCAAGATGTATTATCAAAGAAAAAAATGAATCAAGAAGTGAATACAATATAAGAGATCAATCCTTATAAAAGGAGATCAACACCGAAAGGAAAACCTAACCCTAAGGTGAGTGCATTTAATAATTATTATTAATTATTAAATGACTAATATATGTGCATAAAGTGAAATCTTAAGAGGAGATTAAAGTTAATTAATTACTTTACTCTAACAGTTTCACCCAGCTAAGAGTCGTCCTCAACAAGTCTGAAACTTATGAGATCATTTCTCTGCATAAAAAGCACAACTACCCACCACAGAAAATCATAACCTCTAATGTATGAAAGACAATACTCAATCAGGGCATCATTTGTCATATTAGTAACAGAGATGCAAAGAGCAGTTAAAGAAAATGGTGATTATAAACCAATATGTGGAGCATGAAACGCATAAATAAAAATACCAGACAAATCTGTAACTTCCATGGCTCCATCAACTACTGTCGAGCTTCCAGCCAGAGAGGCGCATTAAACATAGCAGCCATACCATTCATTTCTGAACCAAAAATGAAGTTCATCCTGACAAAGTTGTTATAGCCAGCAACAATAGTAAAGAGCAGATTATGAAACTTTCTCATGATGGCGGCCAAGCTAGGGTTCGATACCCAGCTAAAAAAATAAACTCAAAAAGTTTTCCCTATTCCTTTTTATTTCCATCGATGACATGTTATGCCGAAGGCAACTTTAATGTCGCCAGACAACCTTATGTTTTTCACTTTCGCCAAGACCCATCAGAGTTGGTAGAAGTCATAATGAATACATAATGTCACGCTGAGAGCTCATAACATCCTTCTGGTCGATGAGACAAAAAGGTTCTCTCACCGAAATGAAACCATCATTCACTATCACTATAGCTTTTAATATCAGAGAGACATCATATAGATCAACTTTGTTATACCGAAAAAAAAACTTTATTCACTGAGTCACTGAGACAATACCAATCTCTCGCCGAAAGCACTTCATATGACTTAGTCAACAAGACCAAAGAGTTTGCTATGACATTCCATCGAAGCAAAACTCTTGTCGATATGCAATTTTCCAATGGCGGTCGGTGTGACATTGCACATTCGCTAAGACCCTTCACCGAATCCTTAAGCTCTTGCCGATGTGTTTCCATTTAATCTTCGATCAGTGTGACATACTAATTTCACTGAGACCACATACCGACGGAATAACATATGCCGATAGAGATCACTTTTTGTCGCCGAAACAAAAGAGAAGTCTTGCTGACAACAGCCAGTATGATAAATTCAATCGACATGACATTAGAAATGTCTTGCCGATAGGCAACACAGACATTTGAAAGTGGATTGGGGAGACCCTGCCATTCTCACGCCGAAATGAGTAATCCTGAATGAGAAACAACCAATACCTTTAGACAAATGATATGTCAAAACCAAGGTAAATGTAATGCCTTTAAAAAAATGAGATCAAAGAATGTAATCATGTGAAATACACCAGCGGTATGCAAAGAGAACCATCCTAAGACTGATCATCAAAGAGGACTAACTGAAAGAGATTTTGTCATCAAGGACAAACCATAAACTCAACTGAGATCCAACAAACTCCCCCTTTGTCCTTGATGGAAAAACACAAATGACTCTCCCCCTTTTTGCCTCAAAGACAAAGAATAGAAGAGAAGAATGTGCATTGCCATGAAACACAACTGAGAAGCCAACCAAAATATCATGAGAAACAGCTGCAAATAGAGTAACAGTGCAGCAACCAAGATTGTAGGAGAGTTGTAAGTGAATCAGAATAGATAATATGCTCCCCCTAAGCCAATGCTAGTAAAATCAAAGAAGTAAAGATTGAGAGATAACTCCCAATCAAAGTCTCAACCTTTCAAATAACTCTTTAGCTGCTTAGTAAAAATATCAGCCACCTGATCTTGTGAGCCAACAAACTGTAAGCAGACTTCATTTGCCAAAACTTTTTCTCGAAGAAAGTGAAACTTGATAGCAATATGTTTAGTGCGAGAGTGCATAACATGATTTTTTGAAATATTTATCACACTAGTGTTATCACAAAGAATGGAAATGGGGTTCGAAACATCAATACCCATATCTAAAAGAGTCTGAGTCATCCAAAGAACTTGAGTACAACATGAAGTGGCAGCAATGTATTCTACTTCAGCAGTAGAAAGAGAAACAGATACTTGTTTCTTGATGTGCCATGCCACTAAACGATCACCAAGAAAGAATGCAGCACCACTGGTGCTTTTCCTATCATCCAAACAACCAGCCCAGTCAGCATCAGTATAAGCAATCAAAGAGAAATCATTGCTTCTAGGATACCAAAGACCATAATCAAGAGTTCCTTGAATATATTTAAAAATCCTTTTAACAGTAGTGACATGGGATTCTTTAGGTGATGCTTGAAACCATACAACAGTGCAAACTACTTGCATAATGTCAGGTCTAGAGGCAATTAAATATAAAAGACTGCCAATCATTGATCTATATTCAGTTTGATTTGTATCAGGAAAATCATCAACCTTAGAAAGTTTGCATCCAGTAACCATTGGAGTGCTAACTGGATGGCATTCATCCATCTGAAATTTCTTAAGCATCTCTCTAGCATACTTGGTTTGAGAAAGAAATATTCCATTTTCACATTGAGAGATTTGAAGACCCAGGAAGAAATTTAATTCCCCCAATAATGACATTTCAAATTCAGATTCCATTAGCTAAGAGAATTTTTTACTCAAAGTAACATTATTGCAACCAAAGATAGTGTCATCAACGTAAATTTTAACAACCAAAATATTAGGACCTTCAGTTTTAACATAAAGATTGTTGTCTACACCTCCTCTAACAAAACCATTTGAAAGCAAATGATTGTCTAGCCTAGAGTACCAAACTCTAGGTGCTTGTTTTAAGCCATAGAGGGCCTTTTTCAATCTGTAAACATGATCAAGCTTATCTTTGCAAATAAATCCTTTAGTTTGTTCAACATAGACCTCTTCATCTAAATAGCCATTTAAAAAAGCAGTTTTGACATCCATTTGATAAACAGTAAAGTTTTTGTAAATAGAATAAGCCAAGAATATTCTGATAGATTCTAGTCTAGCAACAGGTGCAAAGGTTTCACCAAAATCAATACCTTCTTGTTGAGCATAGCCTTTGCAGACAAATCTTGCTTTTTTGCGAATAACATTACCATTTTCATCAAGCTTATTTCTGTAAATCCATTTGCCTCCAATGACATTCTTGTCATCTGGTCTTGGACTAACTCCCAAGTCTGATTTTTCTCAATTTGATCAATTTCTTCCTGCATAGCATTAAGCCAACATGAGTCTATGAGAGCTTCATTAAAATTTTTAGGCTCAAACTGAGTAACTAGACAGAAAGCAATTTGTGCCTTTTCATCAGATTCTATAGCCTTTCTTCTAGTTTGAACTCCTCATTTTTATCCCCAATAATCTAATCTTTGGGGTGATATTTAGCTAGAGCTTTTGATGCAACCTTTTCAAGACTTGTATTTCATTTCTAGGGCTTGTTGTTTCAGCTCCTTCTGAAATTATTTCTAGTTCAAGTTCTTCTTCCTCATTATCCTTAAAGATTCAAATACAAATGTGGTCTTTCATCAAATTTTACATTAACAACTTCAACAATCTTATTAAGCCTTTTGTTAAGGCAATTTATAAGCTTTGTTGTGAGTTGAGTATCCCAAAAAGATACCCTCATCACTCTTTGATTGAAAGCTCCCAAGGTTATCATCATCTTTCTTGATAAAACACTTACTTCCAAAAAATTTCAAGTATTTGACAGAGGCAGTTTTTCCATACCAAAGTTCATAAGGGGTGTGTTTAGATTTCACCCTAAGTTGTACTCTATTCAAAATGTATACAACTGTATGAATAACTTCTTTCCAATACATATCAGACAACTTAGCTTCATCTAGCATGGTTCTAGCCATTTCTTTTATAGTTCTATTCTTACGTTCAACTACCCCATTTTGTTGAGGTGTTTTTGTTGCAGCATATTGTCTTTTAATGTCATGTTGTTCACAGTAATCAATAAACTCTTGAGAAGTGAACTCACCTCCTTTGTCAAATCGCAGACATTTAAGTTTCAGATCAGATTCCTTTTCAACCATTTTACGGAAAATTTTGAACCTACCAAAGGCTTCTGATTTGTGCTTAAGAAATGTGACCCAAACCATTCTAGTATAATCATCTACAAACAGCTTAAAGTACCTTTCACCATTATAGACCTTGTTCTGGTTGGTCCACATAAATTAGTATGCACAAGCTGTAAAGGTTTTGAAGAAGAATTTTCTTTTGTTTTGAAGTTGATTTTAGTATGTTTACCACTTAAACATTCTTTGCACACAGAGTTTTCTGGCTTGCTAAGAACTGGTAGACCTCTAACATTCTAATTTTTATTGATTCTAACCAGATTTTCAAATTTTATGTGTCCTAATCTTTTATGCCATAACCAATTCTCTTCAATTTGGCCCATTAGACACATACCTTGATTATTGTCATTGCTTGATGTGTCGAGAAGATTGTACACATTTCCTTTTGTCCTCCTTCCAGCAGCAATAGCCTTTCCTAGCTTGTTCTTAATCTCACATCCCTACGAAGTGAAAAGAACATGATAACCACTATCATAGATTTGACTAACACTTAGAAGATTGTGCTTGAGACCTTCCACATAGTACACATTATAGATAGGAGAGCCTTCATTCAGAAGAAGTGAACCTCTACCTTTAATTTGAATACCAGATTTATCACCAAACTTAATATATCCACCTATATAATCTTCAAGATTTATAAACTTATCCTTGTCGCCAGTCATATGGTTAGAACATCCGCTGTCTAAGACCCATAAATCCTTTTTCTTGGAATGAAAAGCAGTTTGAACCAACATAGTTTGCTCAATATTGTTAACAGTCTTAGGTTTCCAAACCTTTTTAATTTTTTGTTGTTTCGATTGCAGATTAGTTCTGCATTGTTTGACAGAATGTCCCAAGGCATTGCATTTAAAACATCTGATCTTTCTAACAAAACCATAGTGTTGTCTAAGACCAAACCTGGGTAATCTAGGATTCATAAGCCTACAAGTGCTCACCTTATGGCCAAATTTGTTGCAGAAAAAAAAATAACCATAGAAGAAAGGATTGACTTTGTATGAAGATCTATTACCTCTTAAAGACTGAACATGATCCTTACCAAATTCTGAGTGATTTGAACCTAAACCTTTCACTTCAAAAGAGGGGTTTTATTTTGCATTGTCAATTGAGCATTCACCCTTTTCAAAACCAACACCAGTTTTATCTTTATACATCTTCTACTTACTGAGCATCTCATTCAGTTTTAGAGTGCTTTCATATTTTTCAATTTCCTTCCTAAGACAAACTACTTCTTGTTCCAGTTTTTGAATTTCTTGATCTTTGCAGCTTACAGTCTCTCGAAGATAGTCTTCAACTCTTTTAGCTTCTTCTAGCTGAGTTTTCAGGGAGACCATTTCTTGATCTGGTTTATGTTCTTGAGCAAGAACTTGTTTTTTGAGTTTTTTGATCGCTTGTAAAGCACATTTCAATTCACTTTCAAGATTTACTTCACCTTCTTCAATGTCAATGGTGTTTGAATCATTTTGCTGAGTAATTTCAGCCATGAACAAGGTTTCATCTTCTTCAACTGATGAATCTTCAAAATCAATATCAAATTCATCCTTACTAAATAGACTTTTCTTCTTTTTAAAATTGAAGTTTCGATTAGGTTTGAAGACCTTCTTCTTAGGCTATTTTTCAATTGTCTCGTTGTCAAAGATTTGATCATCATAGGGACACTTTGCAGCAAAGTGACCTATTTTGCCACAATTAAAACATTTAAAGGGAAGTTTTCCCTTATATTTTCTTGATCCCTTTTTAAATCTTCTAACAAAATGGGATTCTTTAGAATCTGACAACTCTGATTCACTGACTTCGATTTTTTCTTTCTTTTCAATGTTAAAGGTAGTTTCTTTTCCTGTTGAATTGTTTTTGCTAATTCTCATTTCATAGGCAGTAAGTATTCCTTGCAAGTTGTCTAAGGTAAGCTGATCAAAGTGTTTCTTTTCTTCTAGGGCTGAAACCTTGGATTCAAATTTGGATGGTAAGGTTCTAACAACCTTTGTGACTACATCAAATTCAATAACAGTTTGACCTAGACCTTTCATTGCATTGACAACTTCATCAACTCTTAGGAAATATTCAGCCACTTTTTTATCATCCTTCAGTTTCAACTCCTCAAACTGATGTTTGAGAGTAATGATTTTTGACAATTTGACTTTCTCATTCCCTTGATATATAGTTTCAAGTTTTTCCTAGATATCATAAGCAGATTTGCAATGCATGACTTTAATGAACACATCTTTAGTTAACCCACACAAGATGGCATGATTAGCTTTGGCATTTGTTTCATACCTCTTTTTATTAGTAGGATCAGTGGGAATAGAAGTTGGTACATTGTAAGCATTTATAACCATGCTCCAAACATCAACATCAAAAGAAATAAGAAAAGCTTCCATTCTGATTTTCCAGAACACATAATTTGTTCCATCAAATAATGGAGCTCTAGTCATAGAGGCACCATCTTGAGAATGTGCCATTAAAAATAAAATCCAAGACCAAAATCAATCCAAGGTGATTAAAACCTATCAGAGGACCCTACGCTCTGATACCAATTGTTGGAGTTAAAATGACATTGAGAGGGGGGGTGAATCAGTTTCTTAACAGATTTGACCAATTTTCAAAAATTCAAAAACATAGCTCAGATTTGATCTCAATATTACTCTAATTAAAACATTCATGAGTTGAATGTAATCATTCATAAACAGAATTGAGAAAAGTAATAATCCCAATAGTGAACAAAAACAACAACACTATAAAGCAGAGAGCGCACAGAAAAACAAAGAAACAAAAGATTTTGCTGAGTGGAAAACCCTCCTAGGGTATAAAAACCACTCCCGAAATGCCTTGCAGGCTTAATCTTTTTAATCAACTGTTCACAATGCCTTATAGGCTAATTTTTTAGCACCCACTCAAGGAGCACCAACCCCTCATTTTGAGACACCCATCTCAAGGAGTACCAACCCCTCAAATTATATTTTGAACAATAATAATGACTCAGAGGATTTCTCTATTTTCAATTAAGCACATGTTTCTCTGTTTTCTCATCTACAAAATACCTTAAAGATTTAATAATTGAATCCCTAAAATACTATATAGAGAAGAAATTTACAATATCTCTGCATCTTGTTATTCATATTTTATTATAGAGTTTATCCATACATTTTCATACAGCCAAGGAATGATAATCTCAAAATTACAACAACAGCAGTAGAAAAGAGTTTTTTGCTTCTATTTATACATTTGCTAGATAGGTAACTTTCTTCAGGAGTAATGGCAGAACAACCAAACAAAACGAGAGCCGTTTCACCTAGCTAAGAGCCATCCTCAACAAGTCTGAAACTTATGAGATCATTTCTCTGCATAAAAAGCACAATTGCCCACCATAGAAAATCATAACCTCTATGAAAGACAATACTCAGTCAGGGCATCATTTGTCATATTAGTAATAGAGATGTAGAGAGCAGTTAAAGAAAATGGTGATTATAAACCAATATGTGCAACATGAAATGCATAAATAAAAATACTAGACAAATCTGTAACTTCCATGGCTCCATCAACTACTGTCGAGCTTCCAGCCAGAGAGGCGCATTAAACATAGCAGCCATACCATTCATTTATGAACCAAAAACAAAGTTCATCCTGACAAAGCCGTTACAGCCAGCAACAATAGTAAAGAGCAGATTATGAAACTTTCTCATGATGGCAGCCAGGCTAGGGTTCGATACCCAGCTAAAAGAATAAACTCAAAAAAAAATTCCTATTCCTTTTTATTTCCATCGATGACACATTATGTCAAAGGAAACTTTAACGTCGTCAGACAACCTTATGTTTGTTGCTTTCACCAAGACCCATCAGAGTCGGGAGAAGTCATAATGAATACATAATGTCATGCCGAGAGCTCATAACATCCTTCTGGTTGATGAAACAAAAAGGTTCTCTCACTGAAATGAAACCATCATTCGCAATCGCTATAGCTTTTGATATCGGAGAGACATCATATAGATCAACTTTGTTATACCGAAAAAAAAACTTTATTCACTGAGTCACTGAGACAATACCAATCTCTCACCAAAAGCACTTCAGAAGACTTAGTCGGCAAGACCAAAGAGTTTGCTATGACATTCCATCGAAGAAAAACTCTTGCCAATATGCAATTTTCCAACGGCGGTCGGTGTGACATTGCACATTCGCTAAGACCCTTTGCCGAAGCCTTAAGCTCTTGCCAATGTGTTTCCATTTAATCTCCAATCGATGTGACATACCAATTTCACTGAGACCACATACCGATGGAATAACATATGCCGATAGAGATCACTTTTTGTCACTGAAACAAAAGAGAAGTCTTGCCGACAGCAGCCAGTATGATAAATTCAATTGACATGACATGAGAAATGTCTTGTCGATAGGCAACACAGACATTTCAAAGTAGATCGGGGAGACCCTACCATTCTCACGCCGAAATGAGTAAGCCCGAATGAGAAACAACCAATACCTTTAGAAAAATGAGATGTCATAACCAAGGTAAATGTATTGCCTTCAAAAAAAAGAGATCAAAGAATGTAATCAAATGGTTTGTAATCATGTGAAATACACCAGCGGTATGCAAAGAGAACCATCCTGAGACTGATCATCAAAGAGGACTAACTGAAAGAGATTTTGTCATCAAGGACAAACCATAAACTCAACTGAGATCCAATAAACTTAGTATTACCTTATACTCAAAATTCCATTTCAATAGCTAAGTAGAAGAAAAAGAAGGGCCATTGTCACATACCAAGGCAAAAGGAATCCCAAACCTAGTCATGATGTGATCTTCTAGGAACATGTTCACCACTTTCATCCTGATTTTTCATCAAGCTATTATTTACCACCTTGTACAATAATTGGTTTCCACCATAATGAACTTGTGTACTATAGAAGAGTGAGATTTAATCATTCCTATGAAGTCTAGAACCCATTAGGTGAAAAGGTGTGCCTCATATATAGTTTGCAAGAACATTGGTGTGTTTCTTCCTTTGTTAGCACCAATTTGGCATATATTGTTGGAGTAAACAAGTCATTATCTGATAATTAATTAGTCATCAATTAATTATTAGAGGCTTTTTACTTTAGTTCACTTAAGCTAAACTTAGAAGTTGATTATTTAATATTTAGTTTGATTCTTATTATTAGATTAGACTAAATTTAGGAGAAGTTGTCTCATTGCATGATATTATCACACTTGTCTCTATCTTGTTAATCCGCATGTAGGGTTTTCTTGTGTATTGCTTATATAAGCATGTACATTCATTTATAATAATTCATTTAGGTTATTTGCATCAATATAATTCTCATGTTATTGAGTACAATCTTGCTTGTTGATCTTCTCTATTGTGATAGGTAATTTCTTGCAGGTTTTTCATGGGAGTTGTGGATTCAATCAGTCAATTCCAACATATATTACATGTCTTCACATGTTGATAGGCATATTTAAACAATGTGGCCCAATAATACTTGTTCTTAATATTTGATGATTTTTTTCTTCTATTGAACCATGCCATGTGTTGAGCTTATCATGTGAAACTCCTCTAGGACTAGGATGATCTCACTTCTATCAAGGCATCTTTAGTATACTCCTTCATAGTTTATTTTCTATAGTTCTCTATCTTTTATCATGAACATCTTTTTTATCCTTGAGGCTCTTATTTGAGTTGCACTCAAATTGTTTGGGCACCTATTTTGTAGTAAATAGTGCACTATATCTTTATACCATGTTTCTGAAGTAATATCTACTTAGGAGTATTGTTGGCATACAAGTTGTTTATCAAATATTGATAAATTATTTGAAATCACTTGCCCTCTTACCAATTTCATGGGTTGTATTTCTAGGTCAAATTATTTAAGGATAATCATCCATTTTCCTCTTCTTTTACCTAGTTTATTTTGTATCAGCATAGATTTGACTGTTGCATTAGGAACTTGATATTATCTTACTTCTCAAGAGTAATGTCAAAAATTATTTATCACTTTTACTATGGTGAAGGTTTTCTTATCAAAGTTTAGATATTTAATTTATATAATTTTATATGGGGATCTCATGAAGGCTATTGATTTTTCAACACCATCCTCTCCTTTTTTATTTAGAACACTGGCACAAGATTGATCTAAAGAAAATGTGTAGATGTTAAAAGGTTTAGTGTAATAAAACTACATAGTACAAGAGTAAAAGTTTTAACTTCTTTGATCTCTTGAAAAGACTTCTTAGCTTTCAAGGTCCAATCAATATCTATGTCCTTCTTCAACATATCATTCAAGACCTGTGAACAACCTCAACAAAACCAGTGATAAAATTTCTTATAAAATTGATCTTACCAAAGAAGGGTTTCAATTATTTTCTACTATAAGGTATGAAAAGATTCAAAATGGACTCAATCCTTTTTGGGTCAATTGAAATACCCTTTTCAAAAATTCTATGGCCCAAGAGTTTCCCTTTAGTCACCAAAAATATATTTCTTAGGATTTAGGGAAATACCTAATTCTTTACGCCTTTGGAGGATTTCGCATAGTTCCCCTATATGGTCTACCCTTTTCTTTGAAAATAGCATGAGGTCATTCATGTCTATGATGATGCACTTTCCAATCAATCCCTTGAAATCTATGTCCATGTCTCTTTGAAATATTTCTCCTATATTGATAAGGCCAAAAGGCATTCACCTATATGCAAATATCCCCCACTTTATGGTGAAAGAATTCTTCAACATGTATTCTTCCTTGACCATGACCTCGTTATAGCCTAAGTATCCATCCCAAAATGCCATCATCTACAATTTGTTAACTATTTGAAGAACTTCATCTAACTATGGTAGTGGCTAATTGTCATTTTTTTATGCTCGATTGAGGTTTTTGAAATAAATACAGAGTTTGATTTCACTATTCTTCTTTCTAACTGGCACTAGGTTGACTACCCAAGTTGAATGTCATACCAAATATATGATCTTATCACTTAATATTTTGTATACTTCTTTTTGTATCAAGGGCTCTAGCAAAGCATTAACTTGATGTTGCCTTTGTCTATGGGTTTTATCCCTTGGATTCAAAGGAATGGTATGTGTAATTACCACAGTATCATAAGTATTTAACTCTTCATAAATCTAAGCAATGAATTTTCTATAATATTTCAAGGCCTTTATTTACCCATTCTTGTCTTCTAGGTATAGACCAATAAGGACTTCCCTTTCATCCTATACATATCCAAAATTATGAGAGTTATACTTGCCTCCTTTTGAATTTGCGGTATTTTTCTTAGAATTTGTTGCATCATCTTGATCAAATATTCTTTAAAAAGAAGAAAAATGGATAGGGGAATAAAGATATGTGTTAACCAAAATTAAGGTGTGATAAGCCCCTATACTTCTTATTTCATTAGGAAACTAGATCTCTCAATCAAGTGACTATCAACTAAGGAAAATTGAATAAATTGAGAAATCTAGTGGGTTCCTTGTGTAATTGGAGGAGGGTTCACCATTAAATAACACTTCAAAAAGGGCAATGAAGATACTTATGAAAATTCACTATGTAACCTAGAAAAATAAGAATGTGAAATTAGATTGAAACAAAAAATGGAAACCAAAAAGTACTTGATGGAATGAAGATGCCAAAACAAGGTCTGCAAGCTCTGAAAACTACTTTTTAGGGTTGCACCGAGACTAATACACCATTTTGGGCATGAGTCCTGCTATAGGGATTTTCAGGAACTTTATGAATCTTTTAAACATAGATCTAACACTATTGAATGTTGCCGAAAGGCCTTACCAAGGACTAATACACCAGGTTAGGCATATGAGTCCACCTAGAAGTATTAGAATGATGTTTTTGTAGCCTCTAGTGATCTTATGTAGCTTTCTTCTTATCTAATCTTCAAGCCTTGAAAGTTTGAATTCTGGTCTATAGGTGAGTTTTCGTGAAAATGACAACTTTTAAACTTTGCAACTTTCTCCAATCTTTCTCTTCAATGGATCTTCGACCTAAATCTACAAATAACACATCAAAGAGAGGGAAAAATGTTGTTTTGTTAGGGAATGAGGGCTTGCCTCCGTCAAACCCCGTTTTGGTAATTAAACTTTGATGAGAAATAAAACATGAATGGAAGGAATGATGAATGAACAAATAGAATGTTGCAACTCACCAAACCCTTGAAATGAAGGTTGCAAACTTGTGTGAAATGGCTAGCATGAATGTGGATCTTGACTTGATTAAATGCTTGAAACTTTGTCTTGAATTCTTGCTTGAAACATGAAACCTACATGACAAATGTTAGCTCACAAACACACATGATGCACAAAGACTTTGACATGATGCTTGAATCTTGAATGTTGCTCCAAATACTTGATGATTTTCTCTTGAATTCTCTTGATCTCATAAATGTTCCTTAGAAATTCTCTCTTGAAATTCTTAGATGACTTGAAAATTTTCTAGTAAAAATTATGTGAGATAAACTTGTATTTATACTTGTTTGTGCTTAATTTCCTGAAATTACAACACTACAGGTTGACGTTCAGAAATTGAAACTAAGGAAAATAAATTCTCAGCAAGAAATTGATTTAAAATAGGTCTTAGGCTCAAGGGGGACTCATATGCTAGGTTGAGCGTATGAGTTCCAAACCAAAAAACCTGGGACACACGTCTTGAAAAGTGTGACACTTAATATGGCTTTTGAATTTTGGGGCCAAGACCTAGGGAGCAACCATACACCCCATTGGGAGTATGAGTCCTAGATCCATAAAATTTGAACACATAAGCAAAAAGTTAAATTATGAAGTGTCATTTATTAAATGTCCGGGTACTCCTTAGAAAATTGTAATGTACTAGGCTTGTGGATGCAAAATATGACCAATTAAGGGATGATGAATAAGACAAATTTCAATAGGGAGGACCTAAAAAAGTGTGAAAATGTAAAGGGATACATTTTTCTACACTAAATTTGGCCCCCACTTTAGTGAGAGGATGACCTTGCATCAAACTCACACTAAAGTAGAAAAATAAGCATTAAGAGGGGTTCATGAATACCAATGCTAGTGAGATAGGATGAAAATGATCAAGAGGCTTGTGCAAGCCCCAAGGATCAAGATCCTATGGTAAACCAACATAGGCACAAAAGAAAACACATGTGAATAGTGATGAAACAACAAAAAGATACAAACATGCATTGTCAAATACATAAAGAAAGAAAAGAGAAAAAGGGGTGGATCAAGCCTCGACATTCTATCCAACATGATGTGGACCATGTCTAAGATATTTTTCCAAATGAAAAAAAAAATCCATCACTCTGAGGTAACGGAGATTCAAGTTGTCTATTGGTTGAGTATCCAAAAAGGGTGGCTCAATGGAAAATTCATGCCGGTATTTACCTTCTCTCACAGTATAATGAGAAATTCATGCTCTCATTTAGGCTTCTCATTATACTAACTATACCAAATCTATACCTCTTGATAACTTTGATAAGGTGCCACATAACATGAAAATTGTGATTCATGAGGCAAGAAAAACTTCACATGCTAGACACCCATGAACAAGCAAGATTGCTTCACAAGCAAGCAAATTGTGTTATGCAAGGTGGCCATATAACAGTTATTTGTAAATGTGAAATAGTGTAATGATATTGTGATATAAGAGGGATTTGTTGCACATGGGTCTCTCCTTTCTCAAGAGATCACCAAGGAACGAACTACCCTTATACACCTCAGAATAACATATTAGCGGAATGATAAAGAACTAGGACTTAGTTATGCTTCAGGAAAAAGTACTAGAGACCCTGAGAGAACAAAACTAAGAGATTTGTGTCTTTGAAGAAGGAGCTCTCAGCCAAAAGACGTTAACATAGTTTTAGGATGCTAGCGCGATGCGTTGTCATCTAAAGGACGTGTTGGCGTCCTCAACAATAGAGAACTCAGGAACTCAAATAGATAGAAACAAGATTTGTTTCTAAGCTTAGGTCTAAGGTATACTGAATGATATGACTAGTCAGAGAACTAGAAATTGAAATGAACGCAAAGAGGCTTGAAGAAAGCTTACCTTTCTTTAGATGTTCAAATCTTCACTCCAAGCTCCTTTTCATGACCTACACACAAAAGAACAAGAGGAAAAATTTTGGGTGGATGTATAGGGGTTTGCCTCAGTCAAACCCTCATTTTGGTGTTCCCACCTCCATGGATAGCCAAGTTGGAAAGGAATGCTAATGAAGTAAACAAAGCATGTGGTAAAAGAAAAACCTGCTCAGGAGTAGAACCCACACCACAAGGAGCGTGTGGTGAAAGAAAAACCCACTCAGGAGTAGAACCCGCACCAAAAGATAGTAAATGAACAAGTAGGAAAGGAAAGAAAGAGAGAGTGTGTGTGTTACCCACAGGCCTAGACCCTCTCTGGGGAACACGGACACATTGTTGAGTGCTTGCTTGAGAGATGCTACTGCTAGGAGGACCTTAGTCTGGCATGGCTTCGCTTGTGACAACATTGCTATCAAAGATGAGGAGGATTCAAAATTGGAGCAAGTAGAAAGAAAGCTTGAGTGAATGTCTTCCAACCCCCAAATGAGAGCCAAGAAGGGGTTTTTGATGCTTACAAGGGTGGCAAAGAGCCGCTACTTCCAGAATGTAACCGTTAGGACACGTTTCTCAAGGGTTAGTATTCCAAATTCCTCATTTCAAACATGGGAAATCAACAAGACTCTAGCACACCGCATAGATGTCTGCGTGTCACACATGTGTCCAGAGCCTAAATTCTCAGGAAACTTGTCGCTAGGCTTCTTTCATTCAGCCACAAGTCCACATGGAGTCAGAATTTTGAAATTCTAACCCATGGGATTTTATCATTAATGTTCCAAGGTGTCATAAATGCTAGGAAAAAAGGTTAGAATGTGGAATTTCCCCTAGGTGCAATTATGTGACATTACATTTAGTCCCCACTTTAGTGGGCTCAATTTTGAAAAAATCAACCTCACTAAAGTAGAGAAAGGAAAAATTTTAACTAAATTTTGAATTTTACGGATTTGCATACCATAAGAGAGACCATAGCAGCCACTGAAGTCAAGCTAACCGGTATTGAAGGTTCCCCCAGCTTCCAAGCTCAACAAACAGTGCTAGAACGGTCATGAAAAACTATTCAAAGTGTTAACTTACAAAACTCAAATTTTGGGTCAGCTTGAAAAAATCAAAAGAAAGCTACTACAGAGAGAGGAATGGTCAAGAAAAAGTTGTCGATTCAGAAGAAAAATATGATCAAGAGATGACCTTATTCCCCCTCTTGAGTTTTCCCCAAGCTTGGTGGGGTAAATTTAGGAGAAATTGGGGAGCCACCAGCTCTAGGAGAAATGGGCCCTGGGGGGCCTATATATATCTAGGCGGGCCCCTAGAAGGGTCATTTTCACTATTCACCACGAGCAAATTGTTGACTTTTGTGAGAGGAAAGTCAAAAAATGCCAAGCAAGAGGGAGTACAAGGTGTCAAGGTGGGAGTAGCTATTCTAGGACATCGCTGAGGGCCATGAGATGGACCAGGGAGGTCTCTAAGCCTCATTTTTTGTGATCTTTAGCTCATTTTTAGCACGTTTTTAGTCGGTGAGGTCTGTAGGAATTTATTTTTTGTTCCTGCATCCCACATTCACATTGTCGTTCATCATAAGCATTGGGGTCCTAACTCTACATTGTTGTCTCAAAGACTAGTTGTCATCTTTGAGGCGACCAGGGTGGTCAGTGATGTATGCGCAGCACGTAGACGTCTATGCAACGCGCATAGGTCTTAACTAATTTTTTGTTTTCATGTAAAAATTTGAAGTTCTGACTTATATTTTTTCACTTCTTACAAGAGTACCCAGAGATTCGAGAGTATTCGGGAGGGTGAGCATTTTGACTTGTTCGTGAGTAGAGGGACCATATATTGAAGGACGAGGTCACACATCTTCAATGGGTCGGTCTCTGGCATGTGTTTACCATGCCAGAGATGAGGTACCACGAGAGGATCCTGACACCCCTTATGGAGTAGTGGGATGCCACCACGTCATCTTTCCAGGTTCCTTGTGGAGAGATGACTATCACACTCGAGGACGTCTATCAGATCCTTAGGCTACACATCCACGAATGGTGGGTGGCTCTTGACAATACGCAATTGGTGCAGGATTAGAGGGAGGGCATCCTCTACTACACAGGTAGGAATGACGGAGGCGATGACATAGGCCATATTTATAAGCACTAGTATGACCATGTGAGGACCATTGCACTGTTGCTTCGCTAAGTTATGGTCATCATTGTGGCCTTCCAGATCACGATTGATGGGTGAGGCTCACACCTTCACTAGGGCCTCATCCACACTATCAGGGAGATGGTAGAGCATAGGAATGTTTTTTCCTAGGGGCAGAGAATGCTAGCGCACCTCTACTAGGAGCTAGGCTGATATGTGCATTATGAGTACCATAGCCTTATAGCGTGCACACTTTTGTAGGTGTGGGCCTTCACCCACATCATCTGAACTCAGCTAGTCGGCTTTCCCCAGCGACAATCGTATCACATTCCCATGGCCCACTGGTATGACATGACAAGCCAGTGGATATTTGGGGACCTACAATTTTGGCGCTTATAGTTTGACACTCTTACTGCGGATGGGATTCGGTGGAGACCCCACCAATTTTTCAGATGGGTGGACGATAATAGGTACTTGAGGAACTTGCAACGAAACCATTTTTTAATTGGCCATTGAGATTATGTTATAGTACCTTACTACTAGAGTCGAGTCATGCAGTAGCATGGCCGACCTCAGACTATTCCAGTAGATGTGCCCATTGTTGTGCCTACAACACACACACCCCGTTCAGAACAGGGACCCGCTCTTTTCCCTTCACCGAGTCACTTTTCTTGTTGCCTCATTTTGTGTGCCCCCCTTATTTTGAGTCCTAAGTGGTCAAGGAGTCCTAGAAGAACTACCTTAAGTTGACCAAGTTTCACCACTTCCAAAATTTGCAAGTATCTGGCCTCTACAGAGTCTCCTTGGTAGTTTTCTTTTTGTCGTCCACTTTGCGAACCCTGCATTTCCCACCACCATCTTTTTGAAATGCCCATTCACCAAAATTAGTCGCCGTTGTACTAGCATTAATGCAGGGTATTTAATGCATAAAAATCTATAAATAGACATTTTGAAGGGTCATTTTCACTGTAAGAAGTTCAAGAAACTTGTCAGAAGCCCAACGATTGCTGCCTCCAAGCCCGCAGAGTCTCTCCATCGTCCAAAACACTATATGTAGACACATAAAATTTGCCTAGGCCTACAAACTTTATTTTTCTCCATATTTCTTCTCAACATAATTAAAATATTTAAATTATGTCCTATAGTCCAAATTCAACTATTAATTAAATAATTATCAATTATTTAATTTATTCATATTTCTTATTCCTCCTGACTATTTAAATAAATAAATTATATTTATTTTATTTAAATACGTTGCTAATTTCTTATGTCTTTCCATAATTAAATAAATACCTAAATTTATTTAATTATTATTTGTCTACTATTTCCTCTTGATTATTTAAATAAATAAACTTTATCTATTTATTTAAATACATCATGAGTTTCTTATGTATTTTTATAATTAAATAAATTCCTATGATTTAATTTAATTATTGTCCACCTTATCCATTTCATCCATAATTAAATAATTAGTATTAATTATTTAATTGTCATATAGACTTTTCTTCTAATTTTAAATAAAGCATTTATTTAAAATTGTCCACTTTCTATTTTCCCACCAAGTAAATAATTTGAAATAATTATTTACTATCACATGACCCCACCACTTTTGAATTAAATTAATTTTTAATTCCAAAGGTCAACATCACCTCTTGAATCAAATAATTTTAAATTCTTATTCGATTCTCCAACAACTTCATTTTTTGTGCCCACTATCTTCTTGTCACATGCATTCTTGACCTTTGATTTGATTTTTCTAGCCATTCATTTCAAATTTTAACCTAATTTTTCCCTAACCCTAATTGCTAGTTGTCATGCAATTTCAGTCTTTGATCTTAGGGCTTTGTCAAACTTTCAATCCTGGTCATTCATCTAAAATTGATTTTTTTTATAAAAAGGCAATGTCAACCTCATTTGGGGACTTTGATCATCTCCTAACTTCATCACTTCTTCATACTTCATGCTTCAAAATTTACGCTTCCATAATTCTTTCTTGTAGAAATCTAAGTACACTTGCATTTTAGATCAAATCCTTCAATATTTGTTAAGGTCTTGTCATAGTCATAGTTGCTAATCAAAAATTTGAGGGCAAACATAATATTGCAGCAAATGGAGAAGGTGCAATGAAGGTCAATCAATGGTGGCATGAATATTTGGTAATATTGTTTTATGCTTTATGTCTTAATGCTCATTTGTGCTTCATTATTTATTAGGGTTTGATTTATATGCTTTATTGCATTAACCTTAATATTTTAGCCCTAGTTACATTGGTGAAACCGACATCTTCTAATCTAATCATATGTTTTTGCGGGTTTTTCTTCTAAAAATTTGTGTTTATCTAACCCATGTTTGTCAAGTTTTGCAAGTGGATTGTTATTTTGATTGCAGCAAGCATAACTGGAAACTTTGTGTCTAACCTCAGCTTCCAAACCTTCGCATACACTCCTCTAAGAGAAAATCTTTGTAGCATCATCATCCATCAAGAGTCTCGCGTGGGAGTAATTGTTGCAGCTATGAAAATACCTCATTCTCAAAAGCTTCATTTTTTGTCTTGATTGCCATACTATGCCCTCTACAACTAAATAGGAAAACTAAAAGAAAAGTGATTCAATTTTTAGCTTGAATTAGTTTCTTTTCAATTTTGTTTCCATTAACTTTAGTTTTATTAATTTAGATTAATTTAATTTAAATTGATTTAGAGTTAGCTGTAAATTTAGATTTAAGATTTTTAATTTTTTCTAAGTTATTTTAAATTTAGCTTTTTAGATCTTAGATCTTTAGTTAATTTAGATCTTATATTTTTAATTAGAATTTAATTCAATTTTTAGATTTTTAAGTTAGCTTTTTAATTAGATTTTTAGATTTTTAAACTAGCTTTTTAAATTAAATTTTTAGGATTTTTAATTAGATTTTTAGATTTTTAAATTAGCTTTTTAATTAGATTTTTAGATTTTTAAGTAGCTTAGGGTTTTGGGTTACTAATATTTTGGTTTTCAGCTTATGGTGAGGAATCGAACATTGTTTTGTGGATTCTCTTATCACCTTTTTAATTTCATTAAGGCAAAAATCAACAAACAACAAACAATAATCTTGCATTTACATTCATTTGGTTAAAATTTACTTGCATTTTCATGTCATTGGGTTAAAATGAACACAAGCATGTATTGAAACTCATATGCTTAAAATGAACTTGCATTCTCATGGCATGAGTTTAAAATGAACTTTGTCTTTCACATTTCAAGTTAAACTTTTAAAAAGAACAAAGTGTCTTGTTTGTCCTCCTCACATTATCATTTGATAATTAAAATTTACAAGTGTCCAATTTTTGTCACCTTGATTCAATAATCGAGGTATCCTCTCCCCTTGTGCTCTTGTGCGATCCTGGGAGCAAGAGAAACGGTTATTGACTCTAGAACTTGGGCCTTCCTTGGTGGGAAAAAGTACTCACCCCAAGGCGACTTAGTCCGGTAACAGAGCTTTTTGGCCAAGCTACCCCCTACTCATATATAAATGTGAATTTTAATGAAAAACTTAGGATTATGAGTATGGATGTGTCACACAGACAAACTAGAATTCTCCAAAACCCTATTGAGCGTAACCTCTTTAAGCTAGAATTCCTCCTTTAATGGGGATTAATCTTTTCCCCATGTGTGGCCACTCAAATGGGGGTCCTGAACTAAACACCTTTGTGTAGTAACCAAAATCCTTTTATTTGCTAGCGCAACAATAGTCGTTGTGAAGGCATCCACATTCTTGCAGTTCTCAATAGAGGTGATCAATCTTCCATGGGAGTTTCATGGGGGTTGGAAGCTTGGTTGGCCTAAGAAGTGAGTGCACTATAACAGGGAGCCCGTGCAGCCAAGCTTCTGGATTCACACACTAAGAATATGTGTGGTTGGGGAAACCCACATGGAATCTAGTAGATATTGTCATGTCTTAACCTAGGATTGTGCTTTTTTTCATTATGCTTGATCAAAGACAACATATTGTGTTTTCCAAGTGTTTTCTCAAACATTCAAAAATACAAACATCATTACACAAATATGGAAACACACATTCAACTTGAAACATTTCAAAGTTTGGTTAAACTCACAAAACAAACTCGGTATTCATTCTTCCTACAATGCATTTTCTATAGTTTGTAATGAATTCACTCTTTTGAAATGAATTTGAATCTTTTTGTGCCACATTTGCTCTGTTGCAATGCATTTGATGCTTTTTGAACCACATGTGCTTATTTGAACTGCATTTGAATCCGCACTACCATAGCACATTTTTGTTTTCTGAAACGCATTTGTTTTACTGAGCCACATTTGACATTTCGTACAACGCAATCATTTTGCTAAAGCGCATTTTCCATTCCTAGAGACTCATTTATCTGGGTCAAACCACATTTTATTTTAAGAAAACTACATTCACAATAGTAAGCCACAATTTCTTTCTTTAGAGTTTCATTCGCTAAAGCTAAACTACACTTGCCATATTGAGACACATTTGTAACCTCAAAAGACGCATTTTTCTTACAATAATACAAAACTCTATCACAGACCAAAAACCAAATTCAAATCTATCCAAACTATCATCAAACATCTTTTTTAGAGGATCCTGTCAAAAACCAGATAAGAAATTTCTCAAGTTTGTCATCATCCATTAGTTTACATTTACCCATAGGTTCATACTTGCAAAATTTAGTTTCATCCTTAGACATCATCATCTTCATTTTTAGTCATAAACCAATCCTTGCATCCTCATTTCATTTTCAGATTTTGGATTAGGAAACCTTACCTCACTTAGCAAAATCTTTTCCTTCAAGAGTGGGTGTACCATTGGACTTAGTCATCACTATCTTCTTTAGTCATTGTCCTTTTGTGAGACCTTTCCAACTCATAAGTCAAATTAGGAAACCTCACTTAGTCATCTTGTCATTGTCCTTTAGTCCTTTAAATAAGTCCTTTGATACTCCAAAATTGAGACGTAGATCAAGCTTAGGGTGGTTGAGTAACCTTCCTCCAAGTCACTTTGACCTTTAGCATTTGCATACCTTAGACCATTGGTCATTTTAGTCATCATTTTGCATATCTTATTCCTAAAAATCTAAAAATATTGGCATACCTTTCATCCTAGTCCTCATTTTGCATCTAGACATTCCCTTTAGTCAACATTTTCAACTTGGCATTATCACACTAGTCCTCATTGTCACCCTTGAATTGACATCCCTTTTAGACAACCTTGTCACCTTGCATTAGTAAATTCTTTTAGGAAACATTATTATCTTTGCATTGTCATCCTTTATTCCAAATATCCAAAAACATAGTCACAGTCTTATAAAATCCACCATCATGTCTTCAAGTCACCTTAACATGCTTTCTAGTCAAATTGAATACCATTCTACCCATAATGGTCACACTCAACTAGCCATAGACTTCAAAAGAATTTATCTCCAAGTCATGAAAAATTTATCCTTTTCCAAAGTCACATCCCATTACCTACACTTCAGGATATACGTGAAGATCAAAACCTAAGGCATGACATCACAACTTCACCCTCATGTCAAGATCAAGGTAATACATCCCATGACCCCATCTTTAATTCCATTCAAGAAGTCCTAAATAATAATGGAATCCAAAATACGCCCATCCTCTACAAAGATTCCAGTCCCACTCATGTCATCCAAGACAATCCCATCTTTGACCAAGACACTACCATTTACCAAAACGATCCACTCCTTGACCTTTACGCCATTCCTGATCAAACACTTGATGAAGACCCTACCCAAGCTCCAAATATCAACACTGTCCAAAATGAGACGCTTGCCTCCATGGGAAATATAGATGATCTACCTCAAGAAAAAGAGTCTTCTACCGTGGACATATTTGCAAATGATCAAGCTATAGCTGAATTCACTAGACTCTATGACACTAACCATAATGATGGATTTGAAATTGACTTGGAAGCACCAATAGAACCATCAGAACTTGACATTTCACAAGATCAGACTAAACACATTAATCATAAATATGTCAAACATGAAAACAAAGCTAAGACATCCTATCAACTAGGATCATTTATCTTCATTAGAGTAGGCTTTCTCACGGATGAGAACATTCCAAGTAATAGTGTCCACATACATGATGATGGGTTTGCATCTTGATTTCAAAACAAAAAATACCCCATCACAAAAGGAATTTGTAAAAGCATGTGATATCAAGGCAAAGGACTAGGCATACATGAGCAAGGCATTCAAGAACCAATACAACTTCAAGAAAATTACAAATATCAAGGTCTTGGCTATCCTTCAATCAACAAATCAAAAGATGTCAGTGGTACCTCCTCAATATTGGGGGCAAACTCATCAAATACAAATGACAAAATAGAGGCCACAAATAGTCCTTGTCATAATGTTGTTGCCAACACTCCCTTCGTCCACACCATAAACCATCATTCTCAACATCTTAAACCTTCCCTTTGGAACCAAAAAAGACAAAAGGCATACAAATCAAAAATTCAAATCAAATGTCAAAGACCATTGAATCAAACAAAAGGTCAAGTGGATAAATGAAGTTAAAATGGATCCCAAAGAAAAGTGGATCAAGTGAAGAAAATATGTCAAAAGAAAAAGTCAATCAAAATTTGGAGCCATGAGAAAAGAGGACTGCCACATATAAAAAATTTCCACCTCCTTCAAAATGGTCATCAAGCAAGGCATCTAAAGGTGTTGGTCCCAAACACCTTCCCTCCAAAATCATCATCACCATACCCAAGTTTGGAAAATTAAAGGGATTCATCAAATGTCAAACAACCTTTCCATATCTACCATCATCGTAATAATCCACCATCTCGTCCTAAATTCCAAAGCCATGTAAATATATGCATCATGGCCTCTTTACCATAAGGACTCTCATGGCACTCTATCACGATGTGCGTATTCTGATAAGGCCAACTCTAGTATTAGAAGGGATCACAATGACATCGATTAGTTGTATGCAAGCACTATGATCCTAACAAGAAAATTACTTCAAAAAGGAAATTATTGGCATATCATGGCACCCGGTTTCTACATCGGCGTGTCAATGGATTCAAAAGCGGTCGGGCATCATCCATATAAAATTGAAAAATACAAAAAAGTGGAAAATATAAAAAATTGTCACCTGATGATGAAAACGGCAAACAAAGTCATGTTTACAAAAAATTAAAAGAAAATAGTAAAGAAAAATCTCATCCAATGAAAACCTAGCAAAGCAGGCACCACTGGATAAATTGCAAAAAGCGATGTAAAGCACGGCAGCGTCGTAGTAATAAAAATAAACTATCTATGTGGACTCTTACACTTGGGGGAAAGTCATCTCATTTCCCATTCCTTCCTCATGAAATTGACATCTACCATTTAATCCATATCATTTCCATTCACTTTCCCACCTACCTTGTTCTTGACATAAAACAGGCACACAAAAATCACGCTTTGGGAAAACTCTTGACATGTCCATCCTTTGGTCATACACTATTCACAAAATGTCATGTCATTACTTTCATAACCTCATTATCCTATATGACATAGTCCTTGAAGACCATATGACAATTCCCTTAGTCTCATGTCTCTCATCCTTTACCAAGGTGACCTATCATCCTTTCATGTTTGTCACTTACCTTGGTTTTCCCTTGTAAAACAGTTTAAGGATTTGATGGGCAACATGGGAAAAATATGAGCAAAATGATATGAAAATAAACCCTACATTTATGAAAAGGATTCCAATGGAAACTTAAGGTTATGGAAAACATGTGAAAAAGCTCAAAAATTTATAGTTCCAACAGTGGCTCCATTTGGGGATGAATGATAGTCAAATCATTGCAAGGATCCAGAATCTTTGGGTGAGCAGACTAGACCAAACACAAAATGAGCCAGTGAGCAGAATGGAAATGGAAATGAAGCATGAAGGAATGAATGCAAAATGAATGCAAGATGGAGGTGAATGTAAAATGGAAATGCACCAGAACCCTAAACTACTATGCATGGAAAAGAAATTTAGAGAGGATACACAAGAGTTGTCCATGCACTGGCAACCCTCAATCCTCTGTGTTTCAATTTCACCTTTCCTGAGCTGTTACAATCTGAAACTCAAACCAAGCCTTCCCCTGTCAAACACCTGGTTTTGTGTTGAGTTCATCAAATTCTTCCTGAAGATACTCATGTAATCCTTCATGTCACTGTTATTGCAAGTTCTTAGAGTATCATCATGCTCGGTTTGGCCCAAAATCCCTACACCATCATGTAGTTCAAATTCTTCAACATCTTGGGACAAACCCCTGTTATTTTCAACATTCAAGATGCATGCATATGAAATACAATATTCCTTATTATCTTTCTCACTGTTATGGATCATAAAGCATTCACTCAACTGTATTAAAATTTCACAATCAAAGTGCCCCTCTTGAGAAACAAAAAATTCTGTTAGACCAACATTGTCTGAAACAAACAAATCTGAAACCCTTTGCATTTCTTTGATACCCCTATGACTCAAACCTTCAATATTAAGCATATATGAACCAATCAAATCTGGAACATTATCATCCTTGGTATGCAGACAAATGTCTTCTCCACATGAGTTAGAAATTTCAAAAACACATACCTCATTCTGAATAGACACATGCATTTGGCCAACCTCAAAGGTTTCACTATCAACTTGAGAAAGGCACTGAGAATCATATGAATCATTGCACAAAAAATTTTCACTGTCAAAACAAATGCAAGTTGGATAAAGAACTTCAGGATCAGCTTCATGTGTATATCTCTGATAGTCAAGAGTTAGCAAATCTAAAATTTGCTCATAGCTGAGTAAACACATTTCCATATTTTCATTATTACAGTCATACTCATCACTTTTGTCATCATCAAAAAGAGGGCCAGGATCAACTGAGAATGAAAAATTACCAGCATAGTCACTTGTTCCATAACTTGACACATCACTTTGTTTATCTAAAAATACCTTTTGCTCAACATCAAGTGGATCTGAAAATACCTGAAATTCATTATGGGGAAAACCTTTGCAAAAAATTATTTGATCCTCTTTTAAATCTTCATCATGCCATGGGCCTGAAATTTTTTGGAAACCATTCTCAAATTTACAACCCTCCTCTTCATCGCATGTATCGTTGTAGCTTTCAACTGCAGCTAGAGGCATTGTAAATTCACTATCAACATTTCCCATTGCCTCTTCATCCTGATCCTCATAAGAGGTAAAAGGATCCCCTTGCTGTAGATCAAAATCCTTAGGTGTATCTTCAAAATCTGAACACTCATTTAATCCTTCATAACACACACTACTCTCCCTGTCACAATCTATCAAGCAAGAGAGATATCTTGTACCTTCATCTTTATTATGCAAGCTATCACAGGAATCATACTGACTTGCACATACCTCATCATCTATTGGATGCATTGCTTGATCAATTCCTCTATACTCATCAGAAATACAACAATTGGAATCAACATTGGTAGTGTCCCCATACCCTTTCCTCCCCATGGCATCAATGAACTTATTCAAGTGATCACAAACTTGTTGTATTGATAATTCTGACCAATGAACTAAATTAGGCTCCCATACCTTTATGAATTGCTCAGTAAACATGGTCCTTGTAGGCCTATGGTGAGAAGGTAACTGTATACAAATTTCTCTCATTCTATTGTACAGAGAAGTGAAATCTTCTCCACCATACCTCCTTATGTCAAGAAAAGCATCCCAAAGACTTTTGAAATATTCATCATCTCTAGATTGTTGGTTCTGATACATACCTTGTTGCAGATTCTAGCTAATATCTCCAAGTGAATCAAAATTGTGTTGCCCTTGACATTGATCACATTGACATTCTTGATAACTGCCAAATGCATTTGACACTAATCGCACTGGCATTCTTGATAATTTTCCAATCTTTGTCCAGACAGGATAAGCATTTTCTTGCTTTAATGGCTGTGGAGGATAAGTGCTCTGCTGTGCTTGATATGTATCACCTCCATTGTAGAAATTTCCATTTGTAATATCAGGTGCTTGAGGGGCCCAATATCTTCCTGCATCTGTATATTCATTCTGGTCCAATTGCAACCTTTTCCTCTTCCATTCTTCTATTTCCTTTCTCTGAGACTCATACAATGCTTTGACCTCCTCAAAAGTTAAAGATTCATAATCAACTTGAGGAGTGTCATAATCAATAGGTCCGCCCTGATTACCCTCCATTTTCAGATCATTGAGGATCTTTTTCCTATCATATTTGAACAAATGCAATGTTTCTTTCAGAGTCGCCACCTACTTTTCCAAAAGTAGGAAAATGATTACTTTTGATCTTTTCCCTAGCGGAATCACCCCTTCTGAATCTTCTCAAATTATAACCTTTTCTTTAATGACTCTATAATGTGGTCTTCAACTGAATTTTCTGATATGTTTCCCTAGCGGAGTCGCCAATTTGTTAGCTCTCAAAAACACAGGCAAGGATACCTCAAGAGGTTTCCAATCTCTTGGTACGTTTTAGGGTAACAAAACAAGGTTTGAAATAATTAAACCTTCTACTCTTCAGGTGCTGCTAGACCTAGGCGGGTGTACCTATAACGGATGAAGCAGACTTAACCTATGATCTTCCTTCCTACAACAATTTATCCACAATGGCATATGGAAGTGGACAAAATGGATCAAACTTGGAATAAATTGTATACTAAAATGAAGACTAAATCCTAATATGCTCAACTAACAGATGTAAACAAATATGAATGAGACTGAATGATGTGAATGGTGAGACCAGTGCCTTATAGGGTATGCAGAGTTAAGAGAAATCTGAGATAAGTACTCAGTTCTGGCAAGAATTCAAGCTGTTCAGCATATGATTTGGTTTATATCTTGTATAAACATGCAAGATTATAATTACCGAGTTCTTCTTAAATAATCCAATTGATATCTTCTAATTACTATGATCAACTTAGAGGATTTAATCTTTACTGGAAAGAACCAATTAATTGATCACACAGTTACAACAAGTGTGTACTGACAAACTGGAGGTAAACTTGTTACACCAATTCAAACAATCAGAGAACATCACAATTGGAGACAACTTCGATAATATTTTCAATAAACACGACCAACAACTGATACCAGAAACAATTGCAACACATCAAAAGACTTCCATTGATGTCTCCATGATTTTACATATGCAACATAATCTCATTTTTTGTGGAACATTGTGTTCCTCTAAACTGTATCTATTCTATCCTACTATTTTACCTACTACTTCATTTACAATTGAGAGTGATTATTTATACATCAGCATCTGAACAGACGCATCATTTCATATTCTAATATCAGCAAATAGTTGCAATTAGGAATTTTCATGTCAGCCACAGTGCATAAGACTTCATCAATCATTTCCTGTAACATCCCTATGAGTATGCCAAAGGCAACAATATTGTTGATCATCCCGTTGGTCTTCTGTGCCTTGCTGTAACACATCCGAGTCGTGAAGACATCATATCGAAAACCCCTAAAACCCCATTTTCCTCCTGCGTGTCGCTGTAGCATTCCGTTTGCCACAATGAAGCCATATAGTATTCTTTTATTCCCTTTC
>VDFB02186365.1:0-13638 GCA_007258455.2 Sequoia sempervirens
ATTAGAATGGTACACAGATAATCAATTTTACACTTGAAACCCATGAATGGGTTTTCATCATGGTACTTGTCCAAAGCACCATAAGAATGGTTTTCACTATTCAACAAAATATTTTTCTTTTTCTTTTTCTATTTTTTTTGCTACACATGGATATTGTAAATAGGTTTGCACCATATAACTTTCTGAAGGCACCATTGAATTGGTTTTCACCAAAGGATGAATTATTTCTATTTACTCTTCTCTATATTTTTTCATTTTTAGAGTGATCATCAACTATGGGGAGCACTTGGTGGTGTTGATACGTAGATATTACTATCATAATGTTCCAATAATGTCATGTCTTGAGGATTTACTTTACCAAGATCTAAGAACTTGTATATAGCTCGTGTATTTTATTTTGATCCTTGTTGACAATGTGTTGGATTTATCTAAATATGCACCTCGTGATAGAGTGCCATCAAAGTCCTTATGATAAAGTGTTGCTACGAAGACACGATGAATGTGGGATTTAATATTTTTAAATTTTACTTGTGGGATGTTAGATGTTGATGGGGGATGCAAAATGTGGTGAATTATTTGGTTGATTGGATGTAGGATTTTTAATTTTCTAAACTTGACATGGTGGACAATGGAGTATAGATGAGAGTGTAAACATTAAAAAATGTCTTGAGCTTGCAATGCCATTTTTTCACATCAATTTCCTTCTTCCTCACATAATTGAATAATTTTAATTATTTGATTATCATCTAAAGTCGCATTCCTCTATTAATTGAATAATTTAATTATTTATTTAATTAATTCATTTCCTCTTTTTTTATTATTCATAAGAGTAATTTTATTGATTAAAATTAAGAATTACATCAATGGCTAGTCATAGCCAACATGCTACCAAGCATTAGGAAAGAACAATGTACATCTACATTCTAAGTTTCAATTTGTGCACCATATTTGGTGTGAAGCCACAATTACAGATTAATCCCCTTTCACTCAGTATTGATTCTAAGTTTCAATCTGCCCACCATATTTGGTGTGAAGTCACTGTTGCAAATTAATCCTCTTTAACTCTAAATTGAGAGTCTTTTTCTTGTTTTGCACCACTTGCCAATCCTCCCCATCTTCCTTCACTTGCATTTTTATGGGATTCTTGGTGTGCAGAGTAGCATGTGATGTGCTCCCACCACACAAAGTATACTTGCTCCATTCATTTTCTAGTGTATCCTTGGTAACTAGGTTTGATTCTACAATCTGAAGACTATCTTTTGAGTCACTACCTAATTGTTGAGGTTGTCTTTGTGCCGCAATTGCATCACGTGTAATGGGTATGTGTACAGGATCGTAGTGCTTAAAAAGTGGCAATATTTGTAGGAGTAATGGTGACGACTTTTTCTACTTAAAGATTAATGAAGCGAAGGGTTTTAGAGGAGATTCTCGACTTTCAAAATGCATAAATTATGATTTAATTTTAATTTAAATAAATAATTATTATTCATTTTCTATTAAATTACGACTAAAGTCATTAGATGGTGATTGAAAAACATCTATAACTTTCAGCGGTATCATATTTTTTGAATCCAAAACATGCATCACATTCTATGCTTCACATACTATAAGTTTAAAAAATAAAAAAATAAATTTCATGAAGTTTTGACCAAGAGTTAAAGATTAATTAGAGACGGTGAGTTTTTATATTTTATAAAAGTTGTAATAAAAAAATTCATAATTAATTATTTACTTAGAAAAAATTACAAAAAATATGCATCACATTTGGACATAGGTCCTCTACTTATATATAAAATCTTACAAAAAATATTATCATTTTATTATGGTTAGGGTGATTAGGAACAGACACCTACTTATTTTCCACAGAGAGATTTAAGTACTCTTGCATTGAAATTACAAATTTTTCACCAAATAGATTTTATTTATTTTTTAAATAAACCCTAGTATTTTAGAAACTACATTCAATTTTCTACAAATTCTATTCTTACATATTTTTGAAATAATATAAGATAACTTATTCCAAATATTTCACGTCAAGTTGCCTAACAACGATTTTTGATTTTTTTGCCCTTAAGGGCTGTTTTGCACAATGATCCACGCACATACCCTAATATTTCATAGCTCAGTGTGCTTCATCCTTCCCCACTTATCCTTTGAGGGTGAATCAGATGCCTTACCCTTGTTTACCTTAGCCAGAGTTGTGACTGTGTAATGATGAGGCTTGGCATCAACCCACCAAGAATGCTGATCAGAATTTTTAATGCTTCTAGGGCAGGAATTGGCCATCTGACCTATTTCAAAATACTTCTTGCATCGGAAAGGTAAACCTTTGTAGTCAAGAAGTTGCGTCCAATTGCGATCAACAAACTTAAATGTGATGTTTGCAGGAAAATCCCTTGTGACATCCATGTCAACAAGGATGCGAGAAAAATTTGTGTGGTTGGTAGTAGGAAGCAACCCAATGAATCACCAATCGCCTGAAAGCAATCAACAAACCAGAATTGTAATGGAAGATTCAAGAGGTAGATCCAAATAGGTTCAACAAAGAAAGAAGTAGTAGCAGGGTTAAAATATGGAAACCATGGTTTGAGAAGGAGAATGATTTTCGCCCAACACCATTTTTCTTGCAAAATGGCATCCTTGTCTTGAATGCAATAAATAACCACAATAAAAAACCCTTGAGTACAAGGGTAGACTTCTATGTTACCTCTGAGTGTTAGCCCCTAAGCAGATGAGATCTAGTCATGTAAATCTGGTAGTTTTGGCCAGAGACAATTGAATTTACCAATCAATTTGTTGGAAGAAAAATATTTTTCACCAACATCGGCCTCCTTTTTGAGTTTCTCTGAAAAGACCAGAATAGGGGAGGATGGAGCCTTTCTAATGCAAGATTTTGCACTATTCTTGGAGACCCCCTACTCAAAAGAAGCCAAAATTTCTTTCATTGGCCGAGCATCCCAAGCCGTAGATTTGAATTTACTTTTTTTGAACCAACAAGCATATCTCAAAAAGACAAGCTAAGCTCGGGCTTCAAATCTATAGAACCATGAGGAGAAACATCAGGTTGAGGAGAAGTTGATTCGCCCATGGAATTTTTCAGTGCATTGATAGTCTGGAACCCTAGCTAAATTAGGGAATACCGATGCAGATACACCAAGAACACGAGCGTGGGCAAGAGCCATTTCACCCATGATCGAAGACCCAACCAGTGTTGGAGAAGTAGCAAAGGCAACAATCATAGGAGCATTGTGAGCCTTAATGAGCTTATCGTGGGAAGAATGTTGCTTTCCCAAAGACTGTGCACGGGAAATGTCTTTGCCAATAGAAGACAACAGAGAAGGGAGAGACGATGTAGCAACCAATGAAACCAAGTCCCTACTACCCTCCAAGGAAGAGAAAGTGAAGCCCTTGCCAACCTTCACACCAAACAGATGGGAAGAGAAGCAAAAATATGTAGAATGCAACATTGCGAAAGCACCTTCAGTTTTGTGTACAATTCATTTCCTCTTCTTTATTCTTCTTTTATTAATTAAAAAAATTAAATATTTATTTAATTATGCCACTAATATTCTAATTCTCTCTATAATTAAATAAATTCTCATTTATTTAATTTTTCACCTTTCACTATTCATCTATAGTTGAATAATTCTTTTAATTATTTAACTATTCATTTAACCTCTTCCTTGGACCACTATTAAGTTGTAGACATGGGTAGTTGAAAAATTAGAGTTAGGCAACTTGACGTAAAAATTTGAATAAGTTATCTATATTATTTCAAAAATATGTAAGAATAGAATTTGTAGCAAATTGAATGTAGTTTCTAAACTACTAGGTTTATTTAAAAAAATAAAAATCTATTGGTGAAAATTTGAAATTTTAATGCAGTAGTAATTAAATTTCAAGGAAAGAATAAGAAGTATGTGTTTGTCTGACCACCCTAACCACAATAAAATGATAATATTTTTTTATAATATTTTAGATATAAGTAGAGGACTCATGTCGATGTGATACATATTTTTGTAATTTTTTTTTCCAAGTAAATAATTAATTATGAATTTTTTATTACAACTTTTAAAAATATAAAACTACATTAGAATCTAACCACCTTAACTTGGTCCAAAACCTCATGAAATTTTTTTTTTAATCTATAATTATTACAAAGCATAAAATGTGACACATGCTTTGGATTCAAAAAGCATTGATACCATTTAAAAGCTATAGATGTTTTCAATCAACCTATCAATCTGAAGACTTTAGTCATAATTCAAATAGAAATGAATAATAATTATTTATTAAATTCAAAGTAAAGCATAATTTATATTATCAGTTGGAAATCACGAGAATCTCCTTTAAAACCCTTTTACGTTTTCATCAATTTTGGGTAAAAATTCATGCGACCATATACCTACACATACCATCATATAAGCCGCTGCGGCTTCTATCATGATCACGCACATATACACACTAAAAATGTCTTGAATGATATCATACACTCAAATCGAGATGAAACTAACATTGTTTTCATCAGCGAGATCCATCCTCTCTTTTCACTTAATTAATTGAAATTTATCCTGGCTGTTTGGTGGTACATGCATTTTCTTACTATTGGCCTAATTTGTCAAATTGGGTTGAATTCACCCTTTCATGCTACAGCACGATACGTTAAATTAAATAAATCAAACTATTTAATTGAAATCCCTAAATCTTCTTATTTAATTAAATAACCCTAAGTTATTTAATTAAATATCATTCCACCTTTCCCCCATTCATTAAATCATTTTATTTAATGAATATCATCTAATTCCTCTAAATCCCCAAATTGCATAATTAATATTGTTTTATTATCAATTAAATATAATTCCCCTCCACTTGCAAGGGAATATTTCTCCTTTACACATTCCTCCAAAAGGAATATTCCCTTCCCCTTTTGTAATTTAGTTTTAATTAACTAAATTATACTTTTCCCTCACCCATGAGAATATTCTCTCTCCTCACTCATTTGAAAAAGGGGAATATTCATTTTTCTCAATAAACTTACTTAGCTTCTTGAGCAAGTTAACTTGTGACCTCTCATGCAAGTTAACTTGTGACCTTTTTAACAAGTTGAAAGTGTGTTTGTTTGAGGAAATGTGAACCCTTGATTAAATCTCATCTTGCATTCTCACCCGTTGATGAGAATCCATGATCCATGCCTCTTCTTTCTTTCATCCTTGACTATTGATTGATCTTTTTTATCTCATCCATTGATCTCTTTTTACCTATTCTATAAATAGAGCTTGCCTCTATTGAATAGGGATCCATCTTTCAAAAGAAAACTTATGTTGTTGAAATCACTCATACTCACTCACATTTAGCATATTTCATTCATTTTAAATTTTGCATTTAGTTAGTTTCAAGCCTCTATTAATGAATTCCATGATCACATAATGCATCCATTTAGCTTGTTTATTAATTAGGGTTTGATTTTTTTAGTTTAAAATTCATCTAGATTAGCTTAGCTTTTGCATAAATAGATCATTTTTAGCATAAATCATGATAAATTAGCTTGCATCATGCTTATTTAGATTAAAATCATGTTTTCATACATATCTCACAATGGTTTCATCAGTTTTCTTCAATAAAACTAATTGAAACAAGCTCATCATCCAAGGGATTGGAGAAGGGTCACCATTCCACATCAACATGACACCACTCCCACAATGGGATAATTTTCAGATGGATTGGAGTAGACATTTAACACTTTCATAGTTTAGAATGCTTAGTTTTGATATATTTGTTAAGTTTAATTTTCATTTGAATGATCCTGTTGAGATTTGACGTTAGCGATTTCATTATGCTTTGATTCATCATAGATCAAGTGTAATCAGCCCATGCTAATTCCTCCAATCACATTTTGGTGCTAGAAGGAGTGCAAAACTGATCAAATTTAATCAATTTCTATCTCAAATTCAATTTTTTCTTAATTATGCAGGATACAACGATGGCCAAAAGAATTTCAGTGACACCTTTTGTTGGGTGTGGCCATATTGTGGCATTATTGTCATCTAAAACAACAATGCCTATTTAATATCTTGATGTTGATTAAACAAATGACAACACTAATACTTTTTAGAGGTATCGAAGATTTATAAATGGAAGCACTCTTCAAATGGCGATGTTATCATTGTCATTATTTTCTTTGTAGAGTGACATCCAAGTTCACCAGAGTGACACTATCATGAATAGTGATGCCCAACTCTGGTAAGAAATTTAACAATCATTTTTTTAGCATGTGTTTTAATTTTTTCACTTCATTAGATTACTAACATGCCTCTAACGTTGTTTTGGTTTTTAGACTAACAAGGTTTTGCAGGTTGGATGATAAAAGGAGAAGTGAAGGAGCATTCTCATCTTTGAATCTTATAATTGTAACAAGCATTTGATGCTTTTGGGGAAATTATAACCCATCTATTATGCTTTAGGACCACACTAATTTTCAATTGGGTCTTAAAAAGAATGCTCAAATGGGACTAAAATTGAACCCTCATTTCATCATTTTACTTTGGGTTTAAAATTGGACAAAACAAGTTAACATTTTATTTGGTGCATAAAATGAATTCATCTTAGCTTTAGGGATTAAAATTAATGATTGTTTGTTGTGTTTTGATTTACTTATTTGTTATTGAATGCATATGCAATTCTCTCACACCACTCGGTGATCTTGAGAAACAGAAACATTCCTTAACACTTTATATAATCACCTACATCTTTCAATTTGGATTAAAAATGAACCCCTTGCTAGTGTAGGGAAAAGGCAAGGTGTGTGTTCTCTCCTTGTTTCATGCAAACTAGGATGATCAAACTACAGATGCACTTCCCTTCTATTTTTTATCTTTAGAGGTCCTACCTCCCCACTTTGAAAGGATGGAATGACCCAAGCAAAAACAAGCCAAATCCAAGCTCTTTCAAGCCACTATATAAATAATCTATTTGTGACAAAAGTCATAAACAACATGTGTGGATGCATCATACCGACAAGTGTCACCTTTAGCATCTATGTGATACATCAAAATCTCTTCTTAGGAAGAGACTAGGAGGCCTCTCAATTCTCCATAATCTTGAGATAATCTTGATGCGTGTATGGCCACCTTGAATGAAAGCCCTTATTACGAACCAACTATTTACAAGCCAAAAAAAATTTTGCTTGCTAGTGTAGGAATGATCGTTCTGAAACCGCCCATTTGTACTAGTCATTGTTGAAACAAAAAAATCCTTAAGATCTTTAGATCTTCAAGATTTTGAGATTTGGTGGTCCTGAGAAGTGTGTGCCATGGAAGGGAGCCAATATCACCAAATCTCTAACTGTTTGCATTGTCTTAGTGTTTGGACAAATCTGAGTGGGGATTCAATAAATAGTATCTTTTGAACCTAGGATGGTAAATGCTTTTGAGTCATTTTAATACTTTGTTTGGTTCTAAAACATTACAAACAAACATTCACAATATTTTCAAAATTTCAAATCCTTTGGTCTAAAGTATGGATACCTCTTGAAATAGCCTTGATATTAATGATTGTCCTAAGGATTTTTTATCCTTAGAGATTTCTAAATATCTTGACTTATATCTCAATCCATATTTTCCCAAAGTTAACATAGGAAATGATGGCTTGAACTTCATCCTTTTCACGAATGGACATTGTGAAATTTATGATGTTTTTGACATAGACATCTAGTTTGAACATAATCAAAATAAGTGTTTGTGGTAAAAAATATTCACTTAAGATAAGTTGACACAATTGAACCCCACATGACCATTTGGAGACTGATTGCTCCTATTGAACAACCTGATCTTGAAGGTGCTATCATTCTGTTGGAAAAACAAGGACATGCAACTAAGAGGGGGGTGAATCAGTTGTCATAGAATATTTAAACTTTCCAAACTTATCTTAAATTTAATCTTAGATCTGATGAATGAACAATAAACCATGAACAATCAGCACATCAAAAACATAGAGAACACCAAGATTTTTTTATGTGGAAGCCCTGTTACGGGAAAAACCACAGTGGATGTTAGTCCACAATAAATTATACCCTGTTAAAAGTATAAAGATGAATAATGGGAATGCACATGCATTTAGGCACATTTCCTAGAGCTCACTGCTCAAATACAAGAGGGCTCATTACCCAGAGAAGATACACTGTCTTACAGATATTCGAATTAGATCCACAGGGTATGAACTAAGAAAATAGCTTCTACAAAAGCCTAATTACAGTTCTGATTAAGCACATAAACACTCCTTCACACTTCACTCAAACTTCTTCACACTCTACTCTGCAATCGAATGATCAAAACACTATTCGCGCATCTACACTTTCTCTAGCATACATTCACACTCATGCACACTTCACTCAAAAAATCACTCTTATATATCCGCAACATGGATTTACATGAACAACTTGGACAAAAAAACATACACAGTTGAATCCAAAAGCTTGCAATCAATCTCATGGATTGTGGAAAACTCATTCCAACTATCAACAACTTCGTCGGCCAGAAGAAATATAAAAATATAAAACATACATGCAATGTTGGCCCAAATTTACAAAAAAAATTATAATGAAAATCAAACACCATTAGCCAATATTATGTTGTGACCCAAAATAACATCCTCGAGTGCGCCAAACATTCAAATTTAAATCTTCAAGGATCCACAACACATTACAACCATCATGTTGGCCAAGAACATAAAAACTCACACACACAAGAGAAAAATCACCGACCATGAGCACATTGATCAACATGGACGTACAAAAAAGATAGAGCATGATCTAGAAATATCCATGAGCATCAAGAAACAACAAAGAAACATCCATAGCAACTAGAATTACCAGAATCACACCAACTTCAATCAAGAACATAAACTGAAACCACATAAACATTGTCAAAACACAAATCTTCACAACATGAGAAAATCTTCACGTGGACCTCTAAAAATTTTGGTGGATAGACTAGATACACTCAGCAATAAACCCTTTATTCCATAGTGGTTGATCTTCAATGTATTGAGAGAAACACCTTCATGACCTTCAATGTTCTGCTAGAAACCTGCAACACTTTCTTTAACAATTTTCTTAATATCCTCGACATATATAGCCTTCAATACCACAATGCTAATAGTATTGACATCAATGAAAACCACATATTAGCAATATAACCACAACATCCAACAATCTCCCCCTTTGGCATTGATGACAACACATGATGTGAAAAATACCATCAACCCAACTCTCAATCAGCACTTGCTCCTCTTAGATTTTGACTCTTCTTTCCTCAACACTTCTCTCCACAAAGATTTTTCATATTACTCTTCTCCCCTTTGACATCAATGGAAAAGATAAGCATTATCTTTCCACATACAAGCTTTAAACCACATATCTGCACATCTGACTAGTCCCCCTAAGTAGCAACCTCAGAAATATCAATCTAGATCAAAATATGATCATGAAATGCACAAATTGATGCAATACAATGCATATCTAGTTCATATCAGGAGGGGTAATTACCCCTAGCATCCCTAGCTCTTTGGTAGGTACATAATCTAGTTTGACTTCTTTCTCACTCACTTCCTCCCTCAAGAAGTGAAACTTGATTGAAATATGCTTGGTATTAGAATGTAGCACCAGATTCTTTAAAATGTTTATTGCACTAGAGTTGTCACAGTAAATGCCAATGGGCTCATCATACACTACTTTGATATCTTTTAGAATTTGTTTCATCCACAAAACTTGAGTGCAATTATTTGCAACAGCAATATCCTTTGCCTTAGCAGTAGATAGGGAAATGGAATTCTACTTTTTGCTCAACCAAGACATAGTTTCTTCCCTAGGAAGAAGGCACCACCACTAGTGCTTTTCCTGTCATCTACATCTCTTTCCCAATCCACATTAGTGTAGGAACTCAAAGTAAGATCATCATCTTTAGGATACCAAAGCCCAAAATCAATTGTTCCTTTCAGATACCTAAAAATTCTCTTTATAGCAGTTACATGAGATTCTCTTGGATCAACTTGATATCTAGCAACCATATATACAACATTCATGATGTCTGGTCTGGTTTGAGTTAAGTAGATCAATCTATAATTCATTGACTTGTATATTGTGTTATTTTCCTTGGGAGAATCATTATTTGGTGTTAACTTACATTCGATTACCATGGGTGTACCCACAGGCTTTGAGTCATCCATCCCAAAATTCTTTAGCAATTCTCTCACATATTTGGATTGTGATATGAACATCCCATTTTCTAACTAAGTGGCTTGCAATCCCAGAAATAACTTCATCTCTCCAATCATACTCATTTCAAATTCACTCTTAATTTCATTAGCAAACTTGATACATAGATTATCATCTCCTCCAAAAATAATGTCATCAACAAAGACTTCAATAATCAACTCTTTATCATGATCCAACTTAAAAGACAAGTTGTTGTCAACAGTACCTTTATTGAATCCAAGCTTCAGTAAGTATTTGTCCAGTCTAGCATACTAGGCTTTGGGGGCTTGCTTGAGTCGATACAAAGCTTTCTTTAATTGGAAAACCATGTCTTCCTTATTAGACAGTTGAACTCCATCCGACTATTCAACATATACCTCTTCTTCTAATTCACCATTCAGAAAAGCTAACTTTACATTCATTTGATAAACTTTATAGTTCTTATATGCAACATAAGCAAGAAATAATCTTACAGCTTCAATTTTGACAATAGGAGCAAAAGTTTCTTCAAAATCAATACCTTCCATTTGTGAATACCCTTTACATACTAGTCTTGCTTTATTCCAGACCACTTCACCTTGTTCATTCAACTTATTTCAAAAGATCCACTTAGTACTAATCACATTTTTATCTTTAGGTCTAGGAGCAAGAGTCTATGTATCATTCTTTTCAATCTGCAATAGTTCTTCCTTCATAGCTTCCATCCAGTGTTCTTCATTACAAGCTTCATTGACATTGCTAGGCTCAGTCTTGGAAATCAAACAATACTCTTCTGCAATCCTTCTTCTAGTTTGCACACCTTTATTCTTATCTCCTATAAATTTATTTTTAGAATGATTCAACCTCACATACCTCTGAACTTTAGGATTCTCCTGCACTTATGGTTCTTCTATTCTTTCTTCTGCACTACCACCACTTGTTTTTGCTTCCTAACTTTCTTGATTTACCAAAACAATTTGAATTTGATTCTATGTCTGAGCATTCTTCCCTTGGTTTGCACTATCTTTCTGTTCATTTGAATCATAGCCATAGTATCTAGATGATTTAGTAGAGTCCCCATCAACTCTAACATTTTCACTTTCAACCAATTTTCTCAATCTTGTATTATAGCACCAATAATCCTTGCTCTTAGTAGAGTAACCTAGAAAGATTCCTTCATCACTTCTTGCATCAAGCTTGCCTATGTCCTCATCTCTCTTAATATAACATTTGCTTCCAAAGATCTTGAAATATTTATCAATAGGTTTATAACCAAACCATAGCTCAAAAGGAGTCTTACCATAAATACCATTGACATTTACCCAGATTATAGTGTACACAATAGTGTTTACAACTTCTCTCCAATAGATGTGAGGCACATTTCCTTCAATCATTATCATTCTAGCAGCATCCAGAATTATTCTTTTCTTTCTCTCTACAACTCCATTATGTTGAGGGGTTCAGGGAGTAGATAACAGTCTTATGATTCCATGCTCTTCACAGAAAGAATTGAACTCCCAAGAAGTGAACTCACCACCTCTAGATCTGACCTTAGACATTTTATCTTCAAACCTATCTCATTCTCTGCCATAGCTTTGAAAATTTTGAACTTATCCAATGCTTCACATTTTCTCTTAAGAGAGCAATCCATATCATCCTGGAGTAATCATCAATAAGCAACATAAAGTACCTTTCTCCATGTAGACTTCTAACTTTGGAGGGACTACACAAATCAGTATGCACCAACTCCATGCACCATTAGAATGATGTTTGCTCTGAAAAGAAACTCTAGTCTGTTTTCCCATCTGACATTCCTTGCATATTGTGTTAGTAGGCTTCACTAGCTTAGGTAGATCTCTTACTGCTTGAGTGGAGCTTACCTTGATAATGTTATCAAAATTCACATGACACAGCCTTCTATGCCATAACCAACTTTCATCTACTTGAGCAATTAAACAACTTCCACTAGCAACATTCAAGTGAAAGATATTACCTTTTTTTGTGTACTTGATGCAATTACATTTCTAGAGCTTCCAAGTATCCTACATCTTCCATTTTTGAACTGAAGATCATAACCCTTATCCACCATTTGTCCAACACTCAACAGGTTGTACTTCAAGCCTTCAACATAAAGGACATCATCAGTGTTGTGCTTACCACCAAGAAAAATAGATCCTCTCCCACAAATCACACTAGAATTGTTATCTCCAAATATTACAACCCATCCCTTATTTCCTCGGACTTCGGTACGCCTTTGTCGCTTCAGTCGCGGGACGCGAAAAGTAGCTATTTGGCCGCTCATTCGCTGGGTAGGCTGGGGCTTTCTCAAAGCTTTGTGGAACAAGTGAATCACCGGGACCGTGCTGCCGAACCGATGGGCTCCCATTATCTTTATTTCCGGCGCATAAGTTCCCGCTGCCAGATCCATTGCTGAGGCAAAAATGGCGAAGACTGCTTCCAGACATGGACCTGAACCCGGACTTCAGGACACCTTTACTCAGGCGACGTTGCTTCGCCAAAGTTTTCGGGAACTCGGCGGTGCTGGTTGGCGGGAAGACGTAGGGCTGGCGGCACCCATATGCCCTTATAGTTCTCACACCGCCCGACAACCAAAAGTTTTTGTAGCCCAGTGGAAATATGCAAGGGTTCTCACCTGATGGATAGCCATGAGTTTCGTCACCCCAGAGTGAGTACACATTTCTTGTTCCAAACAAATGGCCTATATCTAATCCACAATGAGCTATATAGATGATCGAAGCTTTCCTTCATTCTTTTATATCACTTTTATGTGTTTTCCTTTATGCTTATGATTGATTTTCCATGGGATCTTCATCTTAGGGGATTGATAATCCCTCTTGATCATTTTTGTCTCATCTTATCAAGCATTAGTACATTTGGACCCCTCCTGAGATGTATTTCTCTACTTTAGTGTTGTTGGTAGATGGTGAGTGCTCCCTGGGATTCTGACATGGACTAACTTGCTTCTCCCATGTATCACATTATCCATGGGTTGTATCCAAGCATTAACGGGTTGATCTTTTGGTGCAGCCGGCCATTTGTGGGCCAACAATTGAGTGTCGAGGCAAAGGGTGCCCAGGTTTGAATCCCCTTGGATAATTCTGAGGGGGATTTTGTTGGCAAATGTTCAGTACTCCCTTTGGGATTCGTGACATGGATTAACCACCTCTCATGGATCCGTTAACTCTAGTAGTTGTATCAGGCATTAACAGGTCAATCTTTTGGTGCAATGACAACAATGGGCCAACAATTGTGAGTTTGAAGCAAGTTCATCCTCTCACTAAAGTGGGGGCTAACTGTGGATACAAAAAAAGTAACCCTTTTACTTTTTCTTGTTTTGTCCCTCCTTGCGCTTATTTGGCTTGATTTCATCTTGATTTAATGTTGTAATG
>VDFB02186366.1:0-12685 GCA_007258455.2 Sequoia sempervirens
TACAAAGATTGATTTTGAGAACTTACTCCACCCCCGAAGGGACGAAGTGCTTCAGGTACTGCTCGCTGTGTGGTAGAGGGAGGAGACTTCCATCCAAGCGCGAGAGAATATAGGTGTTCTCTCCAGCGGACTCGTGAATCTTGAAAGGTCCCAGCCACAAGGAATCAAATTTCCCATGCATTCCCTTGGGCTCATGTCTCTTATCCCATAAGAGGACTTGATCTCCAACCTCGAAATCTCGTTGGCGAGCTGTCTTGTCAAAAATTTTCTTCACCCGCTCTTGGTGCTGAGTGATTCTATCTACTACCTCTTCCCTTTCTTCTTGAAGCTTAGTCAGGTACAAGATACGTTTCTGAACAGGATCTGTGAACTCTCCATCTTCTACTGAGGTCGCCAGCTGCAAGGCGGACAACTCCAATGTGATGGGTATCATTGCTTCTGTACCATACAGGAGTACAAAGGGTGAGGTACCAATGGCTCTCTTCGGAGTAATTCTGTCGGCCCAGAGAGCATCATAAAGTTTCTTGTGCCAAGTTCGCTGACTGGAATCAACCAACTTGCGAATGATTGTGACAATGTTCTTGTTTGATGATTCAGCCTGTCCATTACCCTGGGGGTAATAATCTGATGAATGAGATAGTGTAATGTTGTGATCAAAACAGAACTCCATTAGCTCCTCTGACGAGAAACATGTTGCATTATCTGTCACAATTTTGCGAGGCACTCCGAAGCGTGTGACAATGTTTTCTTTTAAGAATTCGCACACAACCTCGGACGTGGCTCGCTTGGTGGGAATGGCTTCAACCCATTTAGTGAAATAATCAGTAGCTGTAAGGACATAAATATGCCCCTTGCTGGAACGTGGGTTGATAGGACCAATAAAATCTAGACCCCATTGCTGAAATGGAGCATCTATAACAACTGGCCTGAGAGGAGCGGCTGCTAACTTTGCTTTGCCAACAAACTGCTGACACAACTGACATTTATGTACCCACTCGTATGCATCGCGGAACATAGTCGGCCAAAAGAATTGAGCCCGCAAGATTTTAAAAGCTGTTACCTTTGATGAAAAGTGACCACCGCATGCTTGATTATGGAAAGCTTCCAGCAAGCGCCGTTGTTGATCTTTGGTGACACACAACAAGAATGTTCCGTCAAGGCCCCGCTTGTACAAAACATTGCTGATGATTATATAATTCTGCGCTTTCAGCTTAAGCGTTCTCCTTTGTTGCTTGTTCAGGTGATTTGGACAATCACCGTATGTTAGGTAATACCATATCTCAGTAAACCATTCTCCCGAAGACTCGATCAGCAAGACCATTGGAAGGTCTTTTTTAACTTCAGGTTCAATCTCAGGTATCCCTTTAGCTTGAAGTTTCTTATCACCATCTTCCGCCATCAACTGACAAAGACCTCTCCCGCGAACGAGTTTGGTTGGCTTGATCTCCAAGTCATACTCTTGTACCTTTGCGACCCAGTTTCCTCTTTTGGAGCCCATCTCCTGTTGTGTTAACACGCTCTTCACTGCTGGATCTGTGACATACACAACGGTGTGAGAATTTAGGATATAAAATCTAAAATTCTTTACAGCTCGAACCACCGCATAGGCATTCTTTTCAATCTGAGAGTATCTTGATTCGCTGTCTTTGAAACTGCAGCTCATGAAAGCTATTGGAGATTCAGTTTCTTCATTTAACTTTTGTGTCAGAATGGCAGACAGAGTATGCTCTGATGCATAACAATAGAGGATAAATTCTTTTTCAAAATCAGGACGGACTAGCACTGGAGCTCGACTGATGGCTTCTTTTATCGCTGCGAACGCCTTCTTTCCTTCTTCCGTCCACTTGAATACTGTCTTCTTCATCATAGCAGATATATCTTTAGTCAACTCAGAAAAATCTGGTACAAATCTTCGTATGAAATTTACTTTACCAAAGAAAGAGTGTACCCCTGTTCTGCTTGTTGGAAGAGACAAACTTCGGATAGCTTCAACCCGGCTTGGGTCAATTCGAGTTCCTTCTTTGGAGACGATGTGGCCAAGCAACTTGCCTTCCGTCACCGCGAAGAAAGACTTCTTGGGATTCAATGATATTTTATGATATCGGCATCTCTCGAAGACTTTCCCTAGATGTGAAAAGTGATCTTGTCGTGTCTTCGAGAAAACAGTGAGGTCGTCAAGATAGACAACTATTACTTTATTCTTCAAATCACCAAATGCCAAATCCATGGCTCTTTGAAATGTAGCACCGGCGTTGATGAGGCCGAAGGGCATTCTTTCATATGCAAACGTACCCCACGGGGTTGTGAATGCCGTCTTAAATTGATCTTCCTCAGCCACCGCTATTTGATTATATCCAGAAAAACCGTCCAATAAAGACAGCATCTCTGAACCGGTAACCGTCTGTAAAGTGTGCTCCATGATCGGCAAAGGATAATTATCCTTGAGCGATGATTGATTCAGGTTCCTGAAATCGACGCAAATTCTGATTTCTCCGTTCTTCTTGCGCACAGGAACTATATTCGACACCCAAGTGGAATGATGGATTGGAAAGATGATCTTTGCATTCACCATCTTCTGGATCTCCGCGTAGATGGTATCTTGAATCCGCGGATTGTAGTGTCTTTGCTTTTGCCTGAAGGGCTTTGCTTCAGGTCGAAGAGGAATTGTGTGAGACAATTCTCTTGGTGTAAAAACTTTCAAATCTTCATATGACCAGGCGAAGACATCTCGGTATTGTTGGAACAAAGAAATGAACTTTTCGCTCTCCTCTACCGTGCAGCATGTACCTAAATTAACAAGCTTGGGCTTGTCAATTGTACCAATATTGACTTGTTGATATTCGGCAGAAGTTTTGTTGCTTGAGTTTCTCTGATCTTGAATGTATCTGTCGTGCCTGTCAAAAATATTCTCCAAGGAAACCAAACCCTTGGGAATTTTATTTCCTTTCAACTGGATCATGCTGGACTCTGGTTCTTCTGAAATTTCTTTATCTTCAGCAATCTTTGGCGTATCAGAGACTTCTGTTACTGCTTCTCTGTGAGTAGATGAACTGCCTTCAAAGAACAATTCTTTGAAATTGTCATGTCCCCAAATTTAGGACTTTAAAATTACTAAGCATTAAAAAGGGAATATTAATAACTTAATATCATAATTGTAAATATGTTGGTAATACAAAGTTAATATTAAAATTATTATAATATAATGGATATTATAGCATATAAAACCAATATTATAATTATGAAAATTATATAATCATAATCAATATTTAATTCTTTACAACTTACAATATGTAAATTATGTTTCTCTTTGATAATCGTATGGAACTCTCTCGCCCCTGATTATTCCTTAGTTATAATTATTAGAAATTACTCTTATTCCCACCGTCTACCCTCACTTGTTTAATTTAATCTAATATATGATAAGCGGACCCTTAAGAAGCCGATAATATAATGATTAAATAAAGTTACAAAAAGAAAATACTCAATAAATAATTTACTAAAGACCTCATAAATAATAAATAATCGGGCCTTGGCTATATGTTAATCCTATAGCTTCAAAAATTAATGAAGTCATTATTCGCCATCAACAATGACACTTCAATCTGGGGATATGGCTTCAATCGCGACTTCCTGAAGGGACGCAATGGCTAAGTAAATAATCGTATCCTCTGAAATTAAGGGACGGCCTATGATTGCAAACCCTTCTTGCATATATTCGCCTCCTTGTGTGCAGATTAAGGGGTGGAAGATCGGTACAGAGAGTGTGGCTTCAGACCTTGCATAAACAAACTACAGTTACGCACTCCAAGGCATTGTCCATACAAGACGACACAGAAGGTATGATATTGACCCGTTCCAATATCACTGCAGCTTCCTGAAAATAGCAACAACCGTGATAATTATGAGCCTCTACTGAATAACGCATAGAGCAAGGATCCACATGAATGGAAATTACTTATCAGGAATTGCCTCGCCCTGTTAGTTACTTTGTCTAACCACCGATTATAGTGAGTAAATAATCTGAGATTAAGAAGTTAAGCTACAACAATAAGGTTAGCAGGTGGTTGAAGAAAAGCGGCAATGGATGGAGGAGTATGTACTCCTTTTGAAGCAGTGTGTGAAAGGATGTTTCTTATAGTCATAAGGATAAATTGGAAATATGAGGAGTAAGGGACAGGGAGGATAATAATTGATCAAGAGGCAGAAGAATATGTGATGAAGGGAAGATAGAATAGAACCACATAGCTGAGGGAGCCAGGCGCAAGGAATACATTATGTTAGAAGTCGATCAACTACAAGGCAACCAACGGAGGTAACACTTATCATATGTGGAATTAAAGTGATAATGCTTATATAAGTAAAGGATAAAATAAAGGATACCAAGTATATCATTAATCTTAGTTGATACTCATAAAACATATTAAGTACTTTATGAAGTATGAATATATCTAAGTATATTAGAATGAACAAGTATATGTTTAGATCTATACATATATACATATTAAATTTCATAGATTCATTAAAGATAGGAGACACATATAAGATATACAAGATAATGGGTAAATATATATGGATAATATATTAATGATGCTTGCAACGATTATTGAGCCCTATAAGTAATAACGGCCCTATTCGTTCGTGATAATGATGAATGATATAATCGAATTCCGTCTATGGGATTTTGAAAGATGTTAGTATCTAATGCACGTAGGAAATATATTATAGAAGAATCATTCATAATGAATAATAGGGATGTTTAATGTCTAATTTATTGCTCTCTAATGTTTTGATGTCTCTTTGAGAAATACTTCGAGTACAAGATTCGGGTTTAAGTGTTTCCGCCAAAAAGGGGACATTACAGAAATTATCTCCCATAACAAGAAACTCCTTAATGTGTTCATCATCGTTAAAGACTTGCCAATTATCACAGTTGTCAGGTACAGCTGGCCTGTATATTAATTCAATGGCAAACGCATTCTGATGAAAGTCAGAATGTGGCATAAAAAGTGAAGCTGATACCGCGAGGGCATCTGCTCTGCTATTTTCTAGACGTGGAATATACTTGATATCAAATGCTTCGAACCAATCTATTGCATTCCACACCCTATTTCTATAATGTCGAAGACGATCTGCTTTTACTCTGAATTGATCTCTGACTTGCTTTACAACAAGCTCCGCGTCACCTTTGACCCTAAGGTATTTGATACCCATATCTTTTGCATTCCTGAGACCTAATAAAAGCGCCTCATATTCCGCGGTATTATTTGTACATTCAAATTGCAAGCGGTATGCAAAAGGATACAACTGTCCTTCGGGAGAACTTATCACAACTCCTGCTCCCGAACCAGCAGTGGAACAACTCCCATCGAACTGCAAAGTCCACAACTTAGGATCATCTGCTGATTTCTCTGCGATGCATGCGACCTCTTGACTTTCTTCAGGAATCTCCGATAGCATGGCATAAGTACCAAGACCCGTTTCTTGATATAGAACTTGAGCTTGAGGATCTTGAGACTTCACGACTGCAAATCGAGATTTGGGTTCTGGTTCCAGCTTGAAAGTTCCTTTCTTTAATGGAATGTTTGCATAAGACCAATCCATCTGAATCTCTCCACCGAGGTCTTTGCAAAAGCTTCTGCATAGTAGCATCCCGTAGCTTGCTGGAATGTCAGCTACTAGGATGGTCATCATGATTTTCTTTTCAGGACAAGCCGCCAACCTCACTTGAGCATCCTTTAATTGACCGACCAACGGTACTGACTTGGACTCCAGTGAGTAGCATTTGTCCTTTGTCTTGGTGCACGAAAGTCCTAGAGCATTCATCACTTGTAGAGGCATGACGTTGTCTGAAGCTCCGGAATCGATGATACCATTGCTCAATTTGTAACCTCCTATATATAGAGAAATATAGAAGGGCTTAGGCTTGTCTTCCGCCGGAACGGATGATTCGAGCAATGTGGGCTGCTTGGGAGGTCCTTTCTTCACAAATTTGAGAAGTCGGTCCACTTGCCCTGGATGATCTTGGAGATACTCTAACTGAGAAATCTGTACTTTGTTCTTCATCAATGAATCTACAATATCAAAATTCGCTGAGGACGAACCTTCAGCGACTGCTTTCACGTTCTCTTGAGAAGACTTAATATTTGAAGTAGAAGCTACTTCTTTTCTTCTTTCTTTGTCTGTTGATATCTTCAGCCTCTCTTCTGCCTCTTCTTTGTGTGCCCTCAGATGTTGAGCTCTAGTGAACACAGGAGTCGTATGATTCTCAGGATTAACTGCAAGAAAGTACTGACAAATATCTTCTTCTTGTTCTTCAAAATCGGGTTCACTTTCAAAGTAGCCCGTTGCGGAGTCGCCATCAAAGTTGTCTAATTTAGGTAAGACAACATTCGAACTTGGAGTTGGAACGAAACTTGGTGCAGGTGCAGCTTCAGCATATCCCATTATCTCGTTCATTCTGACATTTTCAGGGCAAGATGCGCCGGTATGTTCAGTGGAATCGTGAAAAGAGCAAAACACAGCATTTTGTGTGTTGTCAGCGACTTGCCTTGGTGGAGGTGGCCCTCGTGGCTTGTAATTGTTGTAAGGCTGAAAGTTATTCCTCCTTGGTTGATACGGCTGCTGAGGCTGATAAGGCTGCTGAGGTGCGGGCAAAGCAGGTGGTGGTGCAAGTTGAGCAAGAGGCGTCAGCTGAAGTGGCAATTGCCTCTTGAGAATAGTTACTTCGTTTGCAACCCTTTGAAGTAACGGATCAGCAGAACTTTGAACCAAAGGTCTAATAGCATCTCCTCTGATCTTTCCTGAAGTGATCATGTTATCTTCAATTTCTATTGCACCTTGTTGTGCTTCTGCCAGTTCTGTCTCGTGCGCTGATCTTATGATAAAGGCTATCTCCGATGGAAGTGCATTGACAAAACTGCTTAACAAGATCTCAGGGGATGGATTGAGTGTATATGAAAGACGAGTAACCAGGCGGTTAAACCTTGCTACGAACTCTCTCATTGGTTCATTGTCCTCCTTCTTTGAATTGGAAAGTCGAGCGAACAACTGGTGGCTATCTTCAGCTGGCTTGAATCTCGCAAGAAACTTTTCAGTCATAGTATTCCAGTTGGTTATGCAACCAGGTTCCAAGTGATTGAACCATTCGGCAGCAGCTCCCGCGAGTGTCTCAACAAAGAGACGTACAGCAATATCTTCATGACCTACATGCAAAACGGCGCAAGCCGTTGAAAAGGCTGAAAGGTGATCATCAGGATGTTGACTCCATCACCTTGGAACCGTGGAAAGTGCTTTCTTGACCCCTTAGGCAATTCGTGATTTGCTCCTAGGGCCAAAGGTCCGATATTATCACCCCAAGGTAGTGGGGGACCTCTTCTCCGATTGCGGTTGTTGTTGTCATCGTTGTTGCGATTATCACCCATCGTTTCGGATTCTTCTTCTTCGAACACAGGTACGGCGTTGAACTCAGGAACTGTGTTAGTTTCAGGTACTGTGTTGGATGAATCTCCAACTTCTGTAGGATGCGTATGTGGAAGGAAAGTATCTTCTTCTTGGAAGAGTGGATTTGTTCTTGTTCTCCTCCTTGTATAGACTATATACGCCAGGATTGTCTAGTCCCACGCGGGTGGTGGCAAGACAGGTCTTTCGGCTGCAATATCAGCTTTCTCTTCCTCTTTCTCTAAAATAGCAGCAGCGTTTCTCCACTGAGCAGGGGTCTCCTTCTTCTCAAAGATGAAACTTCTCAGGCTGCTGATAATGTCTACTTGCTCTCCGTCAATTATCTGGAAACTCGGCTGGATAACTGGAGGTGTAAGATTAGGTTGTTGAACTGGAGCAGTAGGACGCCAGATGGTCATACCCGTGACATAAAGCCTAAGCTTTCTTTGTTGTTTAAAGCCTCGTGCCCCACGGTGGGCGCCAGAAAACTGTTGGCGTTTAAATTAGCACCTCGGTATGCGGATTTGAAAGCGGACAGCTATGCCGCGGATAAACTGCTCTTCAAATTAGGAGGGAAGCTCCCTCTTGCTGATGGTGTTTGAAGAAAGTAAACTAAAAACTAAGTTGCCTATCTTTTTGGATCGACTTAGAGCACAAGGTTTTAAACACAAGGCGCAGCTGAGATTTTCTGATAAGAGGTTCAACTTCACGACTAACTTAAACTAAAGGCGTTCCTAACCTCTCAAATAATAGCGAGAGCAAGAGAAGTTAGAAATTAACAAGGTAGATTTTCGACAAAAATACTTCAATAATCTCTCTTTCAGCGAACACCTACACACTTCAACGCAAGCTGAAATAAAGATCATAAAAGTAAAGAACGGAAATCTGAGATTTTAGACCAAGGCAAAGAGGCTCATGATTTTATTACTCAAATCTCGAAACAAAGCTCACTTCTAACATGCCTTGAACAAGAAATTGCAGCTAAGGAGGCTTGCAAACTTATTCTTAACACAATAGAAAACAGCAATCTTACTAACTCCTTGTTGGCTAAAGAGGCTCAACAATTTGCTTATCACAACACAAATGAACAATACTTGAGCAACAAATAGAAGGCACAATAGGCTCAGCGTTTTGTTCTCACTAGCACGGTTTAAACTAAGTGAACTGAAACTGAATAACAACTTGCTGCAATGCAGGCTCGCAATTTGCTAACACAATAACCGTTAAAGAAACTAAATGAGCAAAGGCTCTTATTTATAGAGAAGCAGAGGAGTAGGGAACCCTAAAATCTCCTTGCTTTCACAATCTAGGGCTTGCTCAGCAAGCAAGCTTTATTACTAAATCTAGAAAACAAAGATAACAACCTAAAACCCTAGAAAGAGAAAAAGTGGGAAAGCGCCAACTATTACATCTTATCTTCTTTCTATCCTCAAAGAATGGATAAGGATTATTCCAAGAATAGAAAGAAAGCGGGAAAGAAAGCTTCTAGAAGAAAGCTGCTTTAAAGCTCGATCACATCCGCTAGGAAGTTTGAGATTGTGTCCCGGTTCGGTGCATCTATGCCATCAACAGCAAAAACACCGCTTTTCAAGAATATCTTCAGCATCTGCAATAGATCTCAGGAAATCTTCGACCTCATTGGCGCTTTATCGAACTTTGCTGACATCACTGGAAATATGGCCTATCCTTCGCCAACTGGACTGCAACTATGAACAACATTCTGGAACTGATTTTGCACCTCTTCAAGCCCGACGTAAGAACCATCCTCAAGGCTATACTGAGAGGGGATCTCTATGACAAATTCACTGATGAAAAGGAGAGCTTCAACCACCCTTTGTCTGTAGGCGATGAATTCTTCAGATATCCTCTCATAGGTTTTAACTTTGAAAACATGACGTTCTCTCCATGCAAGGATTTGTCTTTTGTGCTCCTTTGAAACTGCTGAACCGTAGGCTGTGTCTAAATCAGCAATGATAATCTCATGCCTAGGTTTTACTTCAGCCAATGTTTGTTCAAATCCTTGGATGCCTTGACGAAGTTCATGAGCATTTTCCTCAACTGAAACATCCAGCCAAGATCTCCTTTCCTTTGACAATGAAGCTCTCGATCCACTCCTGAGTCTCTTTCCCACATATGACCAGCTGTCTTAACTGATGGTGATCAGCTGGTGTCTCCAAGACCTGGGACAGCAACTGGGTTGCTTGTGAAGAACCACGAACAAGGTTGGAAATGAAAAGCCTAAGCTGCTGATTTTCAGCCTTGAGGGCTGCCTTGTCTTCTCCATCTTTAAGCACTCTTTCATGAAGGTTTTCGGATACAACTTTGAAGAGACTCAAATCTGCATATCTGGTATTTCTACCAAGATTAGCCTTGACCATGACAAAATCATCCATGTTCACCTCATCCCTATTCTTATCTTCTGGGGGCACTGCAGTCTCTACGACAATCTCGTTATCCGGATTCCTATCAAAATAAACTTGTTTCTTTTCCTTCTTCTTAGGAGGTTCCTGATAAATGTTATCGAGATCATCAACACTCACTTGATATGAAGGCCTTCTCCTAACCCTTCCTAAGGAATTCTCAAGCCAAGACACCGTAGTATCTTTACTAACTTCCTCAGGAGGTGCTGCTGCAATCTCTTCATCATCTTCGATATCAAGATCAATGTGAATTGGTGACGAACCTGTCAAAGGTACAGAAACATGTGTTGAAGGTGGCTCCTCTGCTTCATTCTGAGGTATGGGCTCGTCAGGAACAACTTCTGAATCAACTGTAGGCGGTTCCTGTATGACTATGCCTGAGAAATCCAACCTTCTTTTTACATTTTTATTTGATCTACAACCTTTGACGCCATCTTGAGATTGACTTTTACCCTTTCCTTTCGACTGTGCTGTAGAAGAAGAGGGAATTATCCTTGGAGGCTCTGCTACTGGAATAGAGTTCCTCCTTTTAAGCACTAAGAAAACCTTACTATACTCAATGATTTGTCTTGTTCTATCTTCAACTGAAAGAGATTCCTTGTTTGCCCAATTAACTTGTGGAAGAGGCTGATCCTCGATTCGTTTCTGAGTGTACATCGATAGAAGCACATCTTCATCATCATCAGAGAGCCCTTCTATATCTTCATTTAAACAATCTTTCATCTAATGGAGAGTTAACCTGCTGTAACTACGCCTTCGCACTTCAAACTCATCTGCACAGTTATCCCAAAAATCTTCAAGTGCGGGTATGTGATTATAGTTCTCCTCCAAACGGCCGGCATAGACACCATGAGGATCAAATGATCGCCTCTCGCTGTAGGATTTGAGGCCGAATTTATCTAACTCTTCTCCAATTGTCCTGGCATCTGCAGCAATCCTACATGTATAAATACCCAACCCTAATGGAAAGTGAAGAGAGGGTTTCTTTCTATTTCTTAAGACTGTGTGGACACCGTGAGCTTGCCTCAAGAATTCCATGAAGATGACCTCATCGGACAGATATCTTGGCAACATGAGCGGGGCACCTGAATAACCATAGACCCTGAGATAGGTAAAGGTAGGAAACTGTATAAACCAATCTGCCAATTTTGCCATTGCTGCCCTAGCAACTGAAGAGATGCGGACGTGCAATTCGTTGTCTAAATCACGCACTGTGTACATCAAGAATGCTTCGTTCACCCTTTTGTAGTGATGCAACGACTTTGTGAATTCCAACTGGGGACAATAGTTATATATGTGTTGTACGCTCAACGATCCCTCGGTGTTCAATCCTCTGAATTGACCTTGATAGGCCACCAGGTAGACTAGATATGACACCATGTGGAATACATGAAACTGAAAATATTCTGTTATTTGCTGATGTAGGCAGTCACTAATCAAAGTAGGCCAATCATAAAATTCGGTTTTCTTCATAATGTGAGGTATGGCATAAAACATCCAAGGTTGGAACTTGGTGGCATCTTTGGAGCCAGTGACCCTGTTGAGCAAAGTGATGATGATGGCAACCTCGTCCTTGAACTCCCCTCGCCCGACATTCTTAGGCAATGTCTTATGTTTTTCTTTCATCCATCTCTGGGCAATCTTATTGCTATATTTGTCTTTATGCATATTCCACATCTTTTCACATTCATCCCTTGAAAGAATTACGCTTTCAGGCCATGGAGGAATGGAAAAACATCTTTCGACCATATCAGGCTTTAGACTGCAAATCAATCTACCGTCTGCTGACTGGATCTCCCTAGTAGCCGGGTTGTAACGCTTAATGCAAGCGATTACGAACTCAAGGCTCTGAACTGATATAGGAATAGACGCTGCTGCGAGGAGTCCAGAATGACCCAGGTTCTTGATTGAAGTGTTGCCTGCACTCTCCAAGGCATGTAGATCGAACACCGGCTTGACATGATGCAAGTCTGTCTCAGCTGTTTTGATATAATTGTGAAAGAGAACTGATTCGGACTTGAAAACATTAGGAGTGTACTCCATTTCAGAAAACTCGAAGAATGACTGTAAACTCGCCTTGGTTCAGACAAGTCTTGTGCAATTTCTATTTTTAGAATGCTTTGATTTTTTGTGCTCAACGGACAATTTTGAGAAATTATTGAGAGATATGGGTTTTGTTCGGAATATGGAGTACAAGACAACCCGGATCGTCCGTTTTGAAAATCTTGAATTGCTTTGAAAAAGCAGCAAACTCTAATTTCTTCAATTTTTTCTGAAAAAAGCTGGCACCTGGGTTTTGTTCAGAATATGATTAGAAATGGACCCAATTGATTAGATTTGCAAAACCCTGACGTTTGATCGAAAAAGCAGCCAACCCTAGGTTTTCTGAACTTTCTTAAAAAAAACTGCGATATGGGTTTTCTTCAGAAGACTGATTGAAAAGGACCCAGATGGTTGAAATTTGAATGCACTGAGGTTTTCACTGACATGCAAGATAAAAGCTCTTGCTGCAACTTGATGAAGTTCTTGAAAAATTCCTCAGAAGAATGAGGCAAAAAGAGCCAGATGACTGAAAAATTGAAAGCCTTGGCCTTCTGCTTGAAAAATTTGATCTTCTGGAACAAAAAGAATGAAAAAGCAAGGGTTTATGCTTGCTGGTCTAAAAAATCTGATGCAAAACCAACAACCATGGATTCTTGAATCACAAAATTCTTCAAACTTGCTGCTCCAACTTTCTCCTCTGGATGTTACCTGCAAAAATAATGAAAAATACATTGAAAAGAAGTGTTAAGTAGACTTAGGGTCTGATTTAGGTTTTGCTTTCTTTT
>VDFB02186367.1:0-49643 GCA_007258455.2 Sequoia sempervirens
AATGATGGAATCAAGAGGATCAATTTCACACTCATCTTGATCAAAAATACTTTCATCATCACCAAAATGGGGTGGATTAATATCATACTCTTCTTTATCAACAATACTTTCATCATCATCAATGTAATTGGGGTTCCCTTGATTACTATTTTTGGTCTTGTTGGGGGAGGGTAGGGATACATGATGTTGGATTGGATGGGATGAACGAAAGATATGGGAAAGATGATTAGAAGGTAAATGGAAGGGAGTAGAAGAACATAGAAGAAGGGATCTTAATATATTTTTTAATATCAAAAAATTTAGATGTGGATTTACTAAAGCTTAGGTTGGGTTAATTTTGAAAATCTAAATCTCAAACATAGGACATATTCATTAAAAAAGACTTTAGTCTAGGACTAGTGAAAGGTGGGTAGGTTTTCCTAAAGATAAGGTAGATTCACCTATATAGAAATGTATTTGTTGAACTAGGGTTCAAAATACATTCACCTAAACACAAAGCAAATTTGATCAAGTGATAATATGCCTATGGATAGGGAAAATTCACTTAAGTTATTTCATATTCTCTTAGTGATAGGCCACTTTTCTAAACTAAAGATAAACATAATTTTAATGGCGATAGTGGGTTGAACTCAAGAAAAATGGATTTACCTATGGATAGGGTAGATTCACTTTCATTTGTTTCATATTCTCTTAGTGATAGGTTGCATTCACTTAACCAAGTTTGGACTAAAGGAGTTTGACAATTTGAGCGAGGCAGATTCGTTGATGGATAGAGTGGATTCGCCCAAGGGTAAATGGATTCACCTAAACTAAAGATTAACAATCTTGACAACATAACGACAAGGGATGGAGACTAGATGGATTCACCCAAAGATAGGAATATTTTCCTAGATGATTGTAGATTCACCTAATCTAGGGAAGTACAAGGTATACAGACTTACAAGGGGCTAAGATGAGGAAAATTCACCCAAGTGTAGGGTGAATTTTCCTAAGGGATAATGGATTAGCCTCGAGATGGAGAAAATCCACCGATTGGCTAGATTGGGCTGATGAAAAATGGACTAAAGACAATAAATACAAAGACAAGATGGATGACACAAATTGGACTAACTATTGATACACATAGGTTGATCACTAGAAGACACACCAGACACCCATACAAGTCCTAAGATTAATCAATTAGGATTGACAATTAGTGTATTCCCACAAGTTGAAGCTAATACTATCTACCTGTATTTTGATGGTTAGAGATCACAACCCAAAAGGATGAAGGATCTCTTATTAATGGTGACCAAATGGTGGTACCTCGGTAAGATCTATCTCAGTGCATGGAAGTGCATCATGAGTAGCTTTGGGGTACAATACACATCCTCTACACCACACTAACTAATGGTCAAAATTTCTTAATCTAGGCTTATACAAGGATAGCTAGTATGTCCTCTAAATACCATGAGGGTATGAGAGGCACATTCATGAAAACTAGCCCATCACAAATGTGGGTCAAGAAATTTTTCTAGAAATATCGAACCAACCCTGCACTTCTAGTCATGATATACCTAGACATTAAAGCTTCAATAAACATGGCATGACTATATTGGGGTACAAATTTCATTCTCCCCCATTTTTATACCTCGTTGGTTCATGTGATTGAGGTCATCCCTTGGAGTGATGAAATCCCCAAGTAGGCCTCCTAATGGGAAAGAGTTACTAGCCACTTTTGATATCCAAGCTCGCACAAAGCAGAAGGAGAGAGCATATGCATAACTAGTGCTCTTAGGCTAACACCACAAGACTTATATCATTTTATGGTTTCTAATCTCCAAGATCACCAAACAGTGTAAGGGGAGAGAATATGCTAATAAAAGATCTAAAAAAATCAATTAATTGACCTTCTAATTCTACCTTAGTTCCTAGATTAGTGATCAAATGATAAAAATGACTTTGGCTACAAACCTGCAGAAGATAGCATTGGAATTCTAAAAATATCAATCTTCAATTAATGTAAGTTATATAAATAGTGTTAATGTGATCACAAGAAAGACTGATTTATGATGCAAGAGGGCACTCCCCTCTCACAAAACAACTCACACTCACAACCCAATCTGCTGATCAATTTAAAAATAATATGAAAATTACAACAAACAGTAAACCAACACTCATCTTTATTAGAAATTATTTATAAATATAATTACATAAAGCAACAATTACAATTATTGGCCATCAATAGCTTCTCTCATTGTCATGGACATTATGTCCTTTCTCTGTATATTCAACTTTCTTCATCCTGCTCCACAGCCTCTTTCCACACAATCTACATTTAGCCATGCATTTCTTCCTTGTACAAGTCGACTACATTAATGTTACATATATTATTCACTCCTTCCTCTTCTTTTAAATCTCCTATGTCATTATCTATGTTGCCCCTCTCTTTATTTTTGTTTTTAGTAGACAATTAACCGCTTGTCCGACTCCTCTATCTTCTCCAGTATACACCATTCATTATATTGTGCGGCTCTTTGATTTTCCCTCAATGCTGATTTCCTTATCAGTTTTCTTATCTAGCTTTCTCTTAAGCCAACTCCCAATTCATTTCTTGCGCTTCATCCACTCTGGCATCACACACCCCATCTGCCATTTAATTCATTAAAAATAAAAGTTGCATTCATCCTCCAGACCATGACTTGCTGTTACTATTTCATCCTCATTTCCATGCTACACCTCCCTTTGTTTTGTTTGCTAATAGAAATCTTCCTCATATCAAATTTGAGAAGCCATGTTATAATAGCGTACCTCTTCCATCATTTAAAAAATACTCTTATCTAATTCTCTATGCAGCCTTCTATGCCTCTTTTTTCCTACCTCATGCCACCCCACACTTCTACGTAGCCTTCTTTTCACTTCTTTTCCCTCCTCTTCTCCTTAGCATATACCACATAGCTCCCCTCTCTCTACTCTTGACGCCCCCTTATCTGATTTTTTTAAATCTGCACCTTTAAAAACCCGTCTCTTCTCATTCCTATTAGGATTTTTTTTCCTTAATTTCTCTTAATTTCTCCTGCTCGAGTTCTTTTCAATTTCTACATGCCCTTTTGTTTCCACTTTGCCTTGAGTCAAAAAAAAAAAAAAAAAAATTCCTTCTTCTCCATGGCGTTGTTTGTACCCACTTTCATAAACATCTATTTTTTTTTAACTCCTCACCAATACATATGATGCAAATGTCTTCATATTTCTAATTTGCCAGCATTGGTAATGATATTTGGTTGACTCTCCAAGAGCCAATCGGCCTCCCTCCAGCCTACAACCTCCCTCAAGACTCATGTCCACCAAATCCTGACCTCCTCTGCCAAATATTTTGCACTTTTTTCTCCTCCTTAAACCAACCAAACATGAGGAATAAACCAAGTGAAAAGAAATATTGAAAAAATCAAAATAAACCAACCAAACATGAGGAATAACTATACCAAACATATCCACAAAGTGGATTTGCGTATTTATAAGAAAAATCACTTGAAAAATTCATTTACTTCAAAATTCATGCATTCACCTTTTATAAATGCATTCACTTGTGTGCACATTTTCTTCAAAATTCATGTATTCTCCTTTTTATAAACACATTTTCTTAAGCATGCATCCACTTAAAAAGTCATGTATTCACCTTTTTATAAACACATACACTTATCCCAAGGAGGATTCACCAAAGTGGTCTGTATTGGAGTCTCAGGAGTGGATTCACTTAAATGATGACACCTTCACTTTTTCATAGAACAGATTCGCTTGAATAGAGCATATTTGCCTCAGAAACCTACACAACATGAAAACTAAAAAATATCATATTTGATCATATGACCCGTGACGTGGGTCTCACTGGGTATGCATGATATTTGTTTCAAAATGAATGATTTAAGAAATAAAACCAAATAAAAATATGAAACAAACACACTCAAATTAGGCGAGAGAAGACCAACCAACATAAAATTTGGTGTATTCAAACTATGTTGATCTCCTCATTGTGTAGGTTTTCCCATGATGTTCAATTCGATGTGTGCTCATGTAAAAATTTGGCAGCATAATGACACTCCAAGTAAAATGAGTGAGATGCTTTAAATTGGGTAAGTGTTGGATTGTATATATTTGGGAAGAAAATGGATGGATGACAAGAAATTGGAACATGAAGATTAAAGGTGGAGAATGAGTGTGATCTCTCAACTCATGGGATGGTGTCAAGTGTAAGAGGGTATCTTTCCATAAAGGCAAAGTTTATGCTCACACTCCAAAGGGAAGGGGATGATAGGAACAAATATTTTTTTAATTCCTTTTGGGCACTTTTGGAAGAAAGATCCATGTGCCCAAGGACATGGGGTCTTTTCCAAAAGGAAAAAATTTAATGTTGAGGGGACCAAGTGGGTGAGGAGAGATTTTACCTCACTTAATAAAATAATAAGTGTGTGCATATGATTAGGGAGTGGATTAGGTGAGGATCAAGGGTTAATAAAAAATATTAGAGGATGTGACATGTAAGAGGAATTAAATAAATAAGAAATCATTTATTTAATTTTTAGAGTAAAGGGAATAAGGATGGGTAAATAATTAGGAATAATTATTTTCCTTAGGTTGGACTTTAGGGGAAATAGAGGGAATGATTTTAAACAAATATCAAGATGGTGAATATTAATTAAATAATAGATATATTATTTAATTAATATAGGGAGCAGGGATAAGAAAAATTAGGGTAAATTGACCAAATTTAATGGTCAATTTTAGGTGTTTACACTCGTCAAAAAATTTCCAACTGCAAGAATCACAAAAAATTGGATAACTATGCAAAAAATTATGAGCTCGAAGCTCAAAATGGATCTGACTTCAATTAGCAATAAAATGCATGACTACAAAATTTGATAGTGAGACATATACCATGGAAATTACATGGAACCGAATTTTCAACAATATATTATTTACAAAAATCTTACTCCTAGATCAAAGTTTATGGTGATTTTCCATTCTATTTAGTTGACAAAAAATAAAAAAAATATCACCTAAGCCTTGGGTGTTGGTTGCCCACAAGACTTGAGGTGAGGACGTGCGTACTAGAGGGAGCAAAGGCAAAGTGGCAAAGGTTTCGGTCATTTTCAACACCACCTAGTTGTAGGTTCTTGTATTGCTAGTGGTGATGACTGGGGTTAAGCCCCTGGCTAGCAGTGATTTCCCTCTCGACGGGTGGATGACCAAGGCTAGTACCACAAAACTAAACTAGTGAAATAAATCAAATAAAAAATTTAAAAAATAAATCATTTTATTTCCATTGAATGGTGAAATAATTACGTTAGTTGTACGCCAATCATGTAGGAACACAAAATATTCTACTGAATGATGAATATATCATCAAATCTACAAATCAATATCCTATGATAATGTATGACTAGACCATATGGTTAGAGGTTTGTATGACTGTATGAATTTTTTACAATGTACATATTTCTTTTGCAACTTTTTTTAAAACCTAGCAAAACTAGCCAAAAAAAATCATCACCCAAATGTCAAGTATTTTATATGAAAATAATATTTTTGGGCCTTATTAACTCAATGGTGAGGTCCTTTTTACCATAAAATGCACCCAAAAAAAGATCATTTTGAATCACCCTCAAATTTGAGAAGGGGTTTGCAAATTTGGAGCTCTGATACCATGTAGGAGCTGATAGTGAGCTCAAATACCCCATGATCGTCTACAAAATAGTGATAGCCTTCCACAAGAGAGTAGAGAAAGAGGATAGATTATTTGATATGAATGCAATAATTTACAATGATCAATAATAGATCAATGATAATACATAGCCCTTCATTCTATGTAATGTATATAAGGCCTTGCTTATATAGGAAATCATATAGGAAAGGTTTAGAGATATGGTTATACAAGATCATGACAAGTGTATTAATCCTATGACATGCGGCACAAAAATTAAATGACATAAGATAATATAGGATAAAACCACATGACAACTAAGACTTATAGAATGATTCCTAGACCCCTAAGTAAACTTAACATACAAACATGTGTGAATAGGACCTATTAGGTAAACTAGTTAGGTTAAACAAGTTGAAAAAAAGGTAGAACTAAGCTACAATATTAACTTATGTATGTGAATTCAAATATGAAAATAATATTACCAAATTTGATTATATGCATGTGATTGCACATCCACTATAATAGAAAAATCAACAAACAAATATGACACTAGATTTATGTGGAGAGACCCTTTCGATAAAAAATTCCACATGAGAATAGAGGGAAAGTACATTATTTGTCTTCACAAGAGAGATACACCACAATACACTTCCTTTCAGATCTCCTACAACCTAAATGCTTCCATACTCCTACAAATAACACAACATGATACTACCATCTCAAGGCTCCAATTTATATAAATTGTGGGAGGAAAAACCACAATGGTAAACCGAAATAAGAGGTGCCAAAACCACTTGCAAAAACCCACACCCCTTCCTTAGAAAACCAATATTCATGATAATAAATTAAATAATGTGCACAAGGCTTCAACATGGGTGCCTAACCCATAGCCCATTGAACTTTTGGCATTCAAGATGCTCTGGTGACTATTAGAGAGCCAATGGACACTTGTTTCCCTCCAACTCAATACTCTTCACATTCCCAATGTGAATACCTAGGAGGGATAATTTTGTCCTCTAGTGATGTGTAACCTCCACCAACATTAAATTTCCTCTCAAAATATAATACAATATGCCAAAATTAAATACATTTCTCACATGTCCCCTAGGACACTTTCCAAGAAACATGGAGACATAAAAATGACATCGGTTTGCAAGGTAAATGTTACCTAACCTAAAATTCACACTTGAAATTATACATTAAAATTATATCTAAGAGATACAAATAATAAATCAAGTACAGTGATCAAGGCCCATGGCCTTCCTACACCAAGAGAACTTATTTGTGGTCATTGGCTTCGTGAGAGAATTTGGAACATTATCCAAAGTGTCAATATTATCAATCAAAACCTTACCATTCTCAACAATTTCTTGCACAAAGTGATACTAGAAATCAACATGCTTAGTATGAGCATGATACATAGGATTTTTAGCCAAACAAACAGCACTCTAATTGTCACATCTAATCCTCATTGTCTTGCAATCAAAACCAATGCCATTACCAAGTCTCTTAACCATACCACCTCCTTAGAGGAATGTGTATCATCCATTTACTCTGATTCAATGGTGGAAAAAGAAACTATAGGTTGTCTCTTACTCATTCAAATCATTGCACCTTCAAACAAAGTATAATACATAGCCGCTAGTGAACCTTTGACTATCCAATTAACCTCTTAAATCTGTATCAACAAACCCTTATATTCCCAATAACTTGACCACATCATTAGTACCATGATAAACCAAAAATTAATCTAAATTACCACGTAAATATCTAAACACCCTCTTAACAAAATTCCAATGCTCTTTACCAGAGTTAGACATAAACCTGCTTAGAACTCCAACTGCTTGGGCTATATCCAATATAGTGCAAACCATTGCATACATTAAACTACCAATGACACAATCATAAGGAATATTAGACATATCCTCAAAATCATCATCAAATTTAGGACACATATCCAAGCTCAACTTAGTACCAACCAGAAATTTATACTAATCGGCTTACGGTCATGCATATTAAACCTTCACAAAATTGTATCCACATACTTATTCTAACTTAACTAAAGCTTTTTGTGAGCCCAATCTCTGATGATTTCCATCCCAAGAATATATTTTGTATCCCTCAAGTCCTTCATATCAAATGTTCCAAAAAGTTGTGCCTTGAGTCCCTAATCATCACCTTACTATTACCCATGAACAACATATCATCAAAATGCAAGGCAATGATTAGAACGTGATCATCAATAACCTTAATATAAACACATTGATCCTCATCGCTCCTAAGAAAACCCAACTTCAATACAAAAGTATCAAACTTTTGGTACCACATCCTGGGTGATTGTTTCAAACCATACAAAGATTTCAACCTGTAAACCAATTATTCCTTTCCTTTCATAACAAAACCATCAGAGTGTCACATATAAATTTTGTCCTCAAGATTCCCATGCAAGAAAGAATTTTTAACGTCGATTTTCTCTATCTCAAAATCACAAGCATCAACAATAGATAATATGAATGTAGAAGTTAATTTAGCAATAGGAGAAAAATTCACCAAATTAACTCCCTCTTTGGGAGTAGCCCTTAGCCACTAATCGAACCTTGTATTGCTCTAATTAACCATTTGCACCAAATTTCTTTTTAAATACCCACTGGTAACCAATGGTATTTCTTCCTTTGGGAAAGCTAACAAGATCCCAAGTATCACAACTATCCAAATTCGGCATCTCCTCCTGCATGGCCTACAACCAAGACTCACTTTCCTCCGAAGAGAGATCATCTTTGAAAGATCTAGGTTCATCTTCAATAGTCAACAAAGAAAATACACAATAGTAATATGATGTGTTATACTTATCAACTAGATTTTTTTTCCTTATGGACCTCCTCAAGGTAGGAGTAATGGGATCTACCTATTTTTCTTCTATGTGCTCATCCTGCACATCCTCTAAACTCTTTGAACCCTATTCTTCTTTTCCATCCTTAGATCCATCTAATTGTTCTTACACATGTGCATCTTCTTTCTTCTCAATATGTTTATCAAAGTGCATTGTCTTTGTCTTATCTTTATCCTTTGGTTATCTTCTCCTAAGTAAGCTATAATTCCCTAAAAATCACATCTTTAGATAAGATAATTTTATAAGTTAGAGGATTCCAAAGCTTATAACCTTTTACATTCTCACCATAACCAACAAAGATACATTTTTTTCTTTTGGATCTAATTTAGATTCCTTCTCTAGAGTCACCTAAACAAAATCCTCACAACCAGAGACCCTTAAGTGTGAAACACAAGGCTTTCTACCTATCCACACTTCATAAGGAGTTTTATCAACAAGATCTATACAAGGAGATCTATTAATTAAATAACAAGTAGTACCAACTTCTTCTACCAAAAATATTTATCAAGCTTAGTACTATCCCATTAAGGTTTGGTTCAATATTTATACTCCTAGCTCTTTCCATTAAGGTTCGGTTCATTCTTTCTATTATCCCATTTTGTTGGGGAGTATAAGGAGTTGTCTTTTGTCAAAAAATACCTACCTACTTACGAAACTCATCAAATTATTTGAAACAATATTCACCTCTATTGTCAAACCTCAACACTGTTATCTTATAATCTATTTGCTTTTCAACTAAGGCCTTAAATTCCTTAAACTTAGTGAAAACTTCATATTTTAAATGCATAAAATAAATCCAAGTGTATCTTGAGACATCGTCAATGAAAAATACATAATATCGAGATTTACCCAAAGAATCAACATCCACTAGCCCACATACATATGAATGAATTATCTTTAATAATATTTTTACCTTATTAGTTTCACTATAAAATGATGATCTATTTTGTTTTCCAAACACACAATTTTCACAAAAATCATTTCTACCAACAGAATAATCAGAAATACCAACAACCAATTTTTTTTTAGGATGTCTTAAGTCCTTTTCACCTATGTGACCCAATCTATGGTGCCACAACATACATATTCTTTTAGTGTTAGTTACATTGAAATATTTACTTAAAGTAGAGGCATTTAACCAAACAAAGTCCATATTTGAGATCCTTTAGCTATCACCAAACTCCCTCTTACCAACTTGCAACCAAACTTATCGAATGTCACATGTATTCCAAAATCATTCAACTTGGACACAAAGTAAATTTCTTGCAATTCTTGGAATATGAAAAATATTATAAAGAATTTTAATCCTCCCATCACTAAAACACAACTTTACCTTTCCCTTACCAAAAATTTTATTTGTGTTGTCACTAAGGAAAACTTCTCCTCCATAATATTCTTTGTAATTAGTAAACCACTCCTTGTCAGGATTCATATGGTAGGTGCAACCTAAATCAATAAGCCAAGCATAATCACTAATAGTGTTAGCAAAAATTAAAAAAAGCATCAAAATCATCATCAAAATACTTTTATCTGGAGGAATAAAAAAAAAATCCTTATTCCTATATTCCTTCTTCATATTCCCTCGTTTACCATAATTCCAACACTTTTCTCTGTCTGGGGGGTTTTAGAATGTCCTTTAGACTTAGCCCTCTTATTATCTCCTTTAGGTCCTTTCTCTTTGGACCTACCTAGCACATGCAAGGCATATTACAAGCCAACATTCATGGACTTTCTCCTCATCTCTTTTGAAAGAAGTATGGGGATTATGGAGTCCATATTTGGTTCTCTATTACCACTACTTATGACAATTATTAAATTTTCCTGAGATTTGGAAAAGAAGTTACATTTATCTTCATCTTCTATTTTAACATCTACAAATGTAAGTTGACTTATAATTAGATTAGAAGCATTTAAATTATTTGTTATAGATTTGACATCTTTCATTTTTAAAGAATATAATCTACTTTTCATATATAAATTGTTAGACAAATTTTTAGTTTGATATAGATCACCTATCCTTTTGTAAAACATATATGTAGTGTATTCGATGGAGACATTCAAAAGGATGGAATTTGTATGACACAACTAAATGGTTCCTCATGTCTTCTTTTCTAACTTTTTTCCAATCTTTATCACTCATTGCAGCTAATTTAATTTCTTGTGAAATCGGCAACCATTTATCTCTCTTTTCTAAGAGATCCTTCATCTTTAATTTCCACATCTCCTAGCCCATTACACTAAACTTCTCAATATTTTATGGAGAGGTAGAATCCATGGTATACAATATTCTTCACAACTTGCAATATACCACAAAAACAAAAGCTCCCACTACAACCAAGAAAACCTCCAACACTTAAGAGAAATGTGTCCCCTTCTGAACAAAACTGTTAGGTCTAATACCAAATGTTGAAAATAAGGTAAAACTAAGCTAAAATATTAACTTATGTATGTGAATTCAAATATAAAAATAATATTACCAAATTTGATTATATGTGTGTAATTGCACATGTTAGGAATTAGTGCTTAACATAGATTAGTTAAAAATAAAATAGTTAAATAAATAAATTAACATGTTATTGTTAATTTATTAAATAAATTAGGTTTTGGTAGTTATATTCCCATAACTAGTTTCATACAAGAAAAATGGCATTTTAAAGCCAATACTTTGTAATAATTTTTTTAGTGTGATGTGAATGACAGTTTTTTAATTCGAGAGCAATTTCATTTTTTTCCTCTCATTTCAATATGGTATCAGAGTAGGCTTGATTGACCTCTATTTTTTCCTTCCATTTACTTGTCTTTCATCCAAAGTGGTTCATTCAAGGGCCGAGTAGTGCAGACCACATGTAACAACCATTGATGTCTGTCCACCATTCTTGAATTTTATCAACAAAGGAGTAGAGCAAACCACGTGCAAATCTATGATATTCATCACTCATTTGCATTTTTTATCTCTTTCCATCATGGTCACTCCTTCTGTTGCTTTTCCTCCATTTTGTTCATGTTCATATTCAAAATCTGAAAAATTAAAAATGATATCTAAAGATTTGTAGAAGAGTGTAGGTTGCCCACGTGATTTAGCATTCAATGATAAGATTCATGTTAGATATCCAAAGGCGGAAGAGTACTGAGTTCGTGCCATCCTTCTTTCATTTTAATGACGGGCTTATTTCCATAGCAAATATGTTTATGGTATGTGCCTTCACTGTTGGTGTCATGGGAATATTATGGGAAGCATTGCTATATGTTCATAACTAGTGTTTGGGAATAAAGGACTCTGCCTCTATATTTTTCCTTCCTAAGACTCAGTTATTGGGCCTACCCTTTGTACTAGTGTATTGCTTGGAGTATATATTTTGATATTCTAGCACTGTCAAGATACATTACCGGCCCACATAATCAACATGAGTTGACATTAAATGGGGTGTATGAATTTATCAGAATAAGTCAAATACATAGTCTCTACCATTCAAGCATATATGGTGACGGGAATCATATGAGATGCAAATTGTGGACCATATTATCCATTGTCATGTTTGTCTAGCATGGGATCGAGATTGCTATAAGCATCGATCGTATATGCTCATTAGTGCATATTATTTGTGTTTGTTGTTGCATCCCTTGTTCTTGTGAATATACCTAAAAATGGATCGTGTCTTTATTACTGGTGAAATCATCTACAGAATTCAACGTTGTATTTTTTGGTTGAATACATTGATATTTAGTTACCTTTATAGACGTTGCTTTGCTAATTATCGGATATGCATATTCAGATTTATTTGGAGGATTATTGGAGTGGAGAATAAATTTATCTGGAGGCTAATTCTATTTTGATATTGGGCATATTCACTCATTTATCATGAAGCTTCTTCGACAATTGTAAGTTATATGTCAACTTGGATTTGAAGAGTTTGGTGTTGAGGAAGAAAGGCTTTCAATGGAATGGCATTCAAGAACTTTTCCATTAAAGGGGGGAAATTTAGAAGATACAAGCAAAAAAAACCAAGGCCAACCATCAATATGTTACAGCACAGAATAAAAGGTTCATATGTTAGCACTAAAGGGGGGTGTTAGGAATTAGTGCTTAACATAGATTAGTTAAAAATAAAATAGTTAAATAAATAAATTAACATGTTATTGTTAATTTATTAAATAAATTAGGTTTTGGTAGTTATATTCCCATAACTAGTTTCATACAGGAAAAATGGCATTATGAAGCCAATACTTTGTAATAGTTTTTATAGTGTGATGTGAATGACAGTTTTTTAATTCGAGACCAATCTCATTTTTTTTTCCTTTCTCATTTCAATAGCACATTCAACATAATAGAAATATCAACAAACAAATATGGCACCATATTTATGTGGAGAAACCATTTCAAGAAAAAAATCCACATGAGAAAAGAGGGCAAGTATATTATTTATCTTCACAAGACAAATACACCACAATACACTTCCTTTCAAATCTCCTAAAACCTGAAGGCTTCCATACACCTGCAAATAACACAAGATGATACTACCATCTCAAGGCTCTAATTTATAGAACTTGTGGGAGGAAAAACCATAATGTTAAACCAAAACAAGAGGTGCTAAAACCATTTGCAAAATCCCACACCCCTTCCTTGGAAAACCAAGAGTGATTATAATAAATTAAATAATAAGCACAAGTCTTCAACATGAGTTTCTAACCCATATGTTGGGATTAAGGTTGATGTTGGGATTAAGGTGTCTCAACCTTAGAGTCCTAATATTGATTTAACTTTTTGTAATTAATGTCTTTATTTGTATTATTTAATTGCCTATGGTGTCATGTCATTAATTGGGACCCACCAGTTGGGTGGCATCTTCGTTGGAGGTGGCTGGATGACACATCATTATCCCAAGTGGACATAGGCATCCCACTTTGGAATCTATGACATATGACAGGACACATCATAAGGCATCTTTGAATGCATGGAGAAAGTTAGTGCCCAAGATTGGTTATGACAGGATGTAAGAGAATTAGCTATTTTAGTCGGTTATGACAAATTCTCTTGTGGATCCTATGATAGATTTTATGGCATATTTATGACATATTCTATGATAGTTGTAAGACATTTTTCATAAGCTATTTTTAGCATATTCTAGGTGCCCAATCTTGGAAGAAGAATATTTGCATGTTTGACAAGTGTAAGGGGTGTAAGGGAATATTGTACATGTGTCCAAATTCATGTCTAAGAAGTTGGAAATTGTGTCATGTGGATTTGGATGCCCCTCACCTTCTAGATGCTTCTTGAAGCTTGTAACACTCTATTTATCTAGTTCCTTGAGTTGTAGAATGCATAGTTTGTTTGCAGGTAACAAAGTGCTGCCAAAATCACTCCAGAATAGGCATTCATGTTGAAGCACTTGTTGAAGAAGCTTTGTACTTGGTGATATCTTGTATTCATTATTTGAAGTAATAGAGAAAGTATTGTGCTTTTGGAGGGTGGGGTTTTTTACTCGAAAGGGTTTTCCCCACGTATATCTATTGTTATTGCATTTGTGTACTTGTCATATTTTCAGTATTCTCTATGTGTACCTCATATTGTAACAGCATAAGGTGTTAAAATGAAATTTTTGTAACTCTCCACTACTTAGATTAGTGTAGGAAGCTATTTTTACTCACCCGACTTCCTTTCACCATAGCCCCTTCAAATTTTGGCATTCAAGATGCTTCAGTGACTATTCGGCTTCCAAATGGAGAACCAATTGACACTTTTTTCCCTCCAAACTTGGTGACCCACTCAAGACTCTTCACATTTCGAATGTGAATGCCTAGTAGGGATAATTATTTTCTCTAATGATGTGTAACCTATAACAACTCAACCCAATTTTTGTTATTAACTACCAATTTTCTGCTGAATATAACTAACTTGTTTCATAACTAGGGTTTCCAAATTGATTTCAATTGTATTAATTTAAACTTCAACTAACTTCTAAGTTTTCAATTTCAGCTGAATTGAAACAACTAACTGTTTCCACCAACCGATTCACGGAAGATCAATAACTAAATAACTTTCAAACTAGGGTTTCCTTTGCAGTTAGAAAGAAAATCAATTCCAATGTTTTTACATCATACAACTCATCAACTAACTTTTAAACTTTCATTTCCAACTAAAAGGAAAACTATTAACTGTAAACATATAACAGAAAATTTTAGAACGATAATAACTACTTTTCTTTGCTTCTAGTAAGTAACGAAAAATTACTACAGCTATGAAACAATTGTAATAGTTGTCATTCTATGGTTTAAGAAATGGAAAACTAACTACCAAATTTCATCTAGAAATAACTAACTAACTAATCCATCTAGGATTCCCATTTAACCAATTAATGAACTGAGGAAAGAAATAACTTCTTAATATTCATTAACTAATTTCAGATCTTTCATTTCAGCTGAATGAATCAAGTAACTGTCTAACTAATCAACTGTAGTCTTTTACTTACAAACAATTAACTTAAAGAAAATAACATTTATTGCAGCATTAATAGTAATCTTAAATTGATGAATGCATGTACCTGGAATTACAATTTGACATCACCATCATGATGCTTGAACAACCTTATCATTGAGAGAAAGAGAAACATCATCAAGGGATTTTCCACCTAGCCAAGACCTATTGGTCCCCCAAGTTTCTTCAACTGAAGAACCCAACCCTTTGCGAGGATAATCAACATGGATCAAATTATCATCATGCCTATGAGCCTAGTGTCAAGATCTATACCTCCTGATCGACCTTACTAAGGGTACCTCCCAACTAGAAAGGTCACTCTGCTTAGTGGTATATCGGGTACTTGAAAGCTAATAGATGTTGAATCTAGCATCATACCTTGGCCAAGGATTTTAATAATACTGGCACTCTTGTGTCGATATCTTTGGCACTCCAATGTCGTCAGCACTCTCGCCCTTGCTCAACATGTAATACTTAGATCAAGGCCAAATTTTACATTAGCAAGTTTGTTTGTCAATTCCTTATAGTTCAAGGTTATATTTTAACCTTCAAGTGAATGCATTTGAATATGAGAGGATTTCAAGATCTCAATAGTTATACTTTATATATATTCAAAAGAACTTTGAACAGCAAGAAGAATGAAAAATAGGTCAAGATTCAGTTTGTTGATTAGATTGAGATTGACTGGAAATTTTAGTTTGTTTCCCTCATATCCCACTAATTCAGAGTTATTTCAAATTATAAACCCAACAAAATCTTCAAATACTCAAACAAGGTTTGATCACAGCATAGAAAAGAATAAGAAATCCAAAACCATTTCGGGTTCCTTTACAAAGGATCAAGATTTTAATTTAATCCCACAATCGACAAAGGAAACATAAATATAATTGATTGAAAGATTGACTTCAGGGTCAGCATTGCTTAGACCCAACGAGGGTTAAGGTTTGAGCACAAGAGACTTAGAACAATCTGGTCATGCCTATAAGGAAAACCCAATTCAGATTACACCACTCAAGGGACTACAATTCATTCAATTAAAGGAAGAAATGTAATTCGAGTTAATCTAAACACAAAGGAAAATTACGATTCAAGCTTGTAAACACTAACCAGATTGTTACAACACCGATATATTCTCTAGATTAATTTATCAATACCAAATACAGTGAGGAGTTATACTCGTTACTTGCCTAAGCAATTAAATTGAAACTTGGAAACAATGCTCTTCACTTCAAACCTCAATAAGCCAAGAGAATACCAATGCTTTTAGACAAGGAAGAAAACCAAAGGTGTGAGACAAGATATTGACTCCACTCCTCTGGATTTCAGATGAGAAAGACCAAAACTCTCAACTCAAGCTACGGCCACAACAGAGCTCGACCTAGGGAGAAAATCTTGAGAAGTAGCAAACAACAGAGAAGAAGATGAGAATGATTGAGCTCGAACAAGCCGACGCTTACAGAGGGAAGAGAGATTTCAAATGCAAGAATGAATTTTAAGTACTTAGTCCAAGGAAAATTTGAGGATGGAATGGAATAAAATAACAATCAAAGTGTGATATAGGGGGATTTGCTACTCACGAGTTCTCTTCACTCAGAGATCCTCGTGCAGGGTGAACTAGCCTATATTACCTCAATGGAACAGCGGTGAGAATTCAAGAATCTAAAAGAGCAGGTCATAGAGGTTCTCTGGACAAACTGACAAGCTCTCGGCCAAAGGACATTAGTGCAGAAAGTGGATGACAGCACGGCACGCTAGCGTCTCAGAGGTGCACTAGTGTCTTGTACAGACCAAAGACCGATTTTATCACAAAAAATGCCTAAATGACTGCTAGCAAATGGATTACTAAGAACTGACAGAGTGCGATAAAGTGATAGAAATGAAGTAGAATGAAGTAAAACTAATAAAGATTAAAAGGAAGAGAGGGAAGAAATACTTACAAGCACGTGATTGATGAAACCTCCACCAAATGAATGTCTGCAAGCATGATATCTGGAGAGAATATTGGGGCTGTATAGGGGTTTAACTCAATCAAACCCCCGTTTTGGTGTTCCCACCTCCACGGACAACCAAGAAGATAAAGAGGGTGATGAACAAAGCATGTGGTGAAAGCAAAACCCGCTCAGGAGTAGAACCCACACCATGAATAAGCATGTGATAAAAGCAAACCCCACTCGAGGAGGAGAACCCTTATCATGAAAGAGATGATAAAAGAAAACTCTGCTCGAGGAGGAGAACCTGATCACCAAGTATGTAAATAGTAGGGGATATGGAATCCCAAGATGCTCACAAGCATAAAATGGAGTTGCAAGAGCCAAGAATGCTACAAAGAGTGTTGTAATGGAAGCTTGAGAGAGCTTGGAGCTACTACAACAAGTTGTATGAAGCTGTGCAAAAATGCTAGAGGTTGGAATGAGGCTAGAAACTTACAGAATGGAGCTAATTGTGGAAGATCCCCCCCAAAATGAGATGAGAAGAGGAATTTTAAGGAGGGAAAAGAAGCTTCTCTAGTTGTTTCAGAGAATCCCGAGCCGTTTCCATTGACAAACTTAGCTGAAAAGTGGAAAACATGCTCAAAAATGGTTGTTTGAGCTTTGAAACGTCATAGGATGCTAGTGCGACATGTGGACGTTCGCGTGACGTGCTAGTATCTAGACACGTCACACTATAAAACAACACATGCGGGAAAATCCCAAAGTCTGATGTAAAGCTAATGCACGAGGGTAGCTGCTAAAAAAGGGGTGTTGGAGCATCTTGAGAGGGAAAGAGGCTAAAGCAAGGGATAAAATGAGCTTACTCAAGATGCTAAAGGAGTAGACAATAAAGTGGATGCAAGAATGTAGGTGAAACTGCAATGGTGCAATTTCGCTCTTATACATTTTTCTCCCACTTTAGCGGGCATATGGATCTACATTAATATGCATACTAAAGGAAATCTATTAAACATAAATAACATCATATGCCAAAAGGATACTGTAGAGGAAGCAGATAATTCTTTGAATCACGGAAGCATTCCCCCAGGCTGAAGACCTGCAAAACCAATACATTAAGCAAGAAGAAACTTGCACCAGACAGCAATGTTAGAACATAAAAAGCTAAAGGATTCGAGTCAGCAAAGTAAAAAGACCTCATTGTAGAAGGTTGTCTCAATACTATGCGTCATCCCCAAATAATAACACATAGAAGAATTTTAAGATGAAGAGAGAAGGAGCATATACTCAGGATGAAGAAGGTGTATATCTTCGATCTAGTATATACAAGAGAGAGGAGAAGGATAGGAATGAAAAAAGTGTGTGGTGCAAGAAAAACCCACTCAAGAGTAGAACCCGCACCACAAGAGAGGTGATAAAAGCAAACCCCACTCAAGGAGGAAACTTGTATCACCGAAAAGCATGTGGTGAAAGAAAAACCCACTCAGGAGTAGAACCCGCACCACAAAATAAGGTGATAAAATCAAACCCCGCTCAAGGAGGAAACCTGTATCACCAAAAAGCACATGGTGAAAGAAAAAACCGCTCAAGAGTAGAACCTGCACCACAAAAGAAGGTGATAAAAGAAAACCCTGCTCAAGGAGGAAACCTGTATCATCGAAAAGTGTGTGGTGAAATAAAAACCCGCTCAGGAGTAGAACCCGCACCACAAAAGAAGGTGATAAAAGAAAACCCCGCTCAAGGAGGAAACCTGTATCACCAAAAAATTCCTTACAAGCCTGCAGACTTGCAAGGAGGCATCCCCCAAGACCTCTCACATGGAAGAAGTTGAGGAAGTGCCTTACAGACCCGCAGATCTGCAAGGAAGGTATCCTTCAAGAACTCTCACATGAAGGGAACCCCAAGAAGCGGACTCCATAGAGTTAGGAAGCGGCGACACATCTACCCGCAGATAGCATGTGTCTGAAGCGTCGATACATCTACTCGAAGATAGAATGCATCTAAGAGCAGCGACATGTCTACCCACAAATAGGACACGTCTAAAGCATTGATACGTCTACCCACAGATAGAACGTATCAAAAAATGGTGACATGCCTACCTATAAATAGGACAAGTCTACAGCGGTTGGTCACACAGACCGTAAAAAATTTCAAAGGGGTCTCTCGAGAACCCGACATGAAAAGAGAGGGGTCCACTCAAGGGATGCTCTATTTGAAAGGCGAGGTCTTGTCAAGCAGCCTCCAAGCTAGACGTGAATATTATGAAATAGGTCTAGTTGGGTTGCCCCCAAGCTAGATGACAATGAATTTGTTTGAGAGAAAAGCTTTCAAAGAGGTCCCTTAGGAACCCTTCAAAAAGAGAAAAGGGGTCCGCTCAAGGGACACTTCAGTCGAAAGAGAGAGCAAAGAGAGGGGCCCTTAAGGATAGACATCTTTGAAATGAGTTATCATTTCCCCCAATGTACAGGGGAGGAGAACCATGCAAGAGACTTAGAATAGGATAGAGGTGAACCTCGATATCACTTGTCAAGCAAAGTAAAGGCAGGTGCATCAATCAAACGGGAGTTTGATGGCACTTGAATCACTAAGTTTTTGTATTTTATCCTTCAAGGCCTTACATTCTCTAGTGGAATGACCAAGCACTCGATGGTATGCACAGAAGGAATATTTTCCTTCATCATGTTTATGAGATTTCTTGCATGTGGGAGAAGGAAGAGTGATTAAGCGGGCTTTTAGAAGCCGCAAAAAAATACGCTCTTGCTCAGATAAAGGTTGGGGAGCAAGAAGCAACCCTTCCTCTTGTGGAGAAATTTTTGACTTCTCACAAGAAGAAGATGAAGGCACAAAGATAGAAGACAAAGGAGGATAAGTCAATCCATGAGAACAAAGTTGAGTGGAATTCATGTCACCATTCAACCGTGGTTCCCTTTTAGATTTTTCATCCAAGCAACCAAGCCCTAAGTTAAGCTTACGAGGCACAAATTCTATAGGGACCTAAATTCCTTGTTCATTGCACCCACAACCTTTACGCTCATAGCCACATTTAGAGATGAGCCTAAATCCAGGGCCATAACGTGTTTGCAAGTCTTGAAAAGAAGGAGGATCCTCATAAAGAGCATTGTCCCAAAAACGGGGATCACACTCCTCTATGGGATCACCATCATTCTTATTAATAGGACTGCCAACACTATCCTCTTTAGATAAAGTGTAATCCTCTTCCTCAAAAGGAGGATCAATACTAAGGATATTACAATTATTGCTCACACTACCCCGCGATACAAAAGAATAATAATCTTTGATAGCAGGTGTGGATGATGTTGTCGGAAGGTCTAAGTGGATCGGGTTGGCTTTATATTCTCCAATGAAGGATTCTGTAAAGTTTAAAGGACCTTGATCACCACCAAGACATGCATTCCTTTGAGAAGATGTAGAAGGAGCACACTTAGGGATCCTTGTTTCAGAAGGATCTTCTTTAGGGATGTTTTCCTCGAGAGTATCCTTTGTAGTAGGTATTGTTGGAGTAAACATCGACACACCAGAAGAAAATGAAGGAATAAGAGTGGGCACAACTAAAGCTCGACCAATAGCCACCATCTCACATAGGTGCATAGCCTCAAGATCAGCCTTGATTGTGACTACTTTATTGTTAGCAATGAACTTAATAGATTTATGCAAGGTAGACGGGACTGCACCCATAGCGTGAATCCACGTCTACCAAGAAGAAGGTTACATGGTAAATTTTCTGCCATGACATATACAAGGGTAGGAACAGTAATAGGTCCTAACCTCAAAGGAAAGACTATCATGCCTAGGGATTGTCGACTGACATTATTGAACCCACGGAGGACAATAGAAGAAGTTGTTACTTGATTTTTAGCTTTCAGCTGAAATCAGGTAACTTAGCGTTTGCTCTTTTCAGGTTGTTTAAACATTTAAAAGACAAGCCATTAAACTGCTAGTTTCAATATGCATGAAAGAGCGATTGTCAAATGAAGTAGATTACATTTTGTCATTTCAATGTTGTATTGCAACAAATGAGAAAGAGAACCATAGATATACAAATGTATTCTTTTATTGATAATCTTGAAATGTGCATGTCCCTCACAAGCCAAGGGACTAACTCTCTTATTCAATGAACCTATGAAGCAATTCATACATGAAAGAGTAGAAACAAGAAATAATGTGCATATAAGAATGGAACCAGTCATTTCCTGTGAATGACTAATTACAGGTCACCCGTTGTCATGTTCCTGCTGCCCCGAACTGCTTGTGTCATGTCCAGCCGTAGTGCTCCTTGTTCCTGCACCTGAAAGTAAAATGAGGTTAGAGCAAGGCTCTAAGCAACGAATGATTCAATCCTTACATACACACCTACCTATGCATGTATAAACTGATCCATAAGTGCATTAAATAGAAACATCGAACATATGCATTTATTTTCTAACTGTTTGTTTCATGTGCAGATTTAGGACAAATCTGATTATTGTTTCATTATCAGATCAAATACAACATGTGGGGTAAATGTGGATCCCACAAGGGTAGATCTTAGTGTGCTTTGAAAGAAAAGGAAATTGAGCAACTTGATCAAAGATTTATCTCTTATCAATGCATTAAATCAATATGGAATCATACAGTTGATCAACTTCCATTATCAAATTCAAAAGATGCATCAAGTGATTTTGATGATGCATCAAGTTCAATTATGCATCTATTAAATAATGAGGAAGCATTTTAGTTTGTCATCAATCCCCTCTCATCTCAGCCCTATTGGGAAGTCACTCATCACATAGGAAAGTGAGTTGTTAGGTCACCCACATATGCGACATGTGGTTGTCCAATAAAGTAAAAATGAGAAGACTGTGTGTATTTATTACACATAACATAATATGGTTGAATCAAGGTCATGATACAAGTACAAGGACAACACCTTTTTAAAAGCTACAGGAGGCAAAGGGGATTAATAATGTTCATTCATAGGTGTACTTGTGAAAATAAATTTAAAGTGAAGGTCATTGTCATTGAAAAAGGGTAGTTCACAATGATCTCATGCAATAGGATAGCAATAGGTGTCATGAAGGGATGGAAAAGGTTCTAAGGTTTGAATACAATACCTCTATAATGCAGACTATCAAAATGATCAATACACATGCCCCATGATGATGTACCGGTCACAATGACCTTAAGGCATGAAAAGCATATTCATGTAGTACAATAATAAACAGTGAAAGAAGCACAAGTACAGGCATTTGTGTTGCAAGATAGCAGGAACAAATGAATAATGACAATTAATATGTGTGGCAGGTGATAGAGTTACATCCAAGAGCAGATTCTTTTCATGGAAGGTAGCAATCCTTTTCATGGAGCAGTCACCATTGAGCAATTGAGGCTTGTATCACAGTCCAAAAGTGTAGAGTCACTTGAAAAGGGAAGCCATAATCCAAATCCTAGTCCACATAGCATTTGATATAAAAGGATGACATGGAATTTCAGATGACAACAACGGCATAGGACAAGGAGGTAGGCTTCCTCAAAAACAATGATCTCATGACAGAACATCAACAGTTCATGCCACATTTCAAGATGGCCAACTATGTTGCAGCCATGCATACATTTTTAATGCACAAGGACAGTCCACGCCTTACTTTGTTTTCCTTTGAAAGAGCAATAAAGGGCAGGTGGCAACCACATTAAGAGCAGCCAAGTGAAGTTCCTCAACAAGTAAGGGTTCTGGGAATTTTTACATATAGAATCATCAAAAGACATGCATCAGTAAACCTATTGCAGACAATGATGCATCAACATTTTCAAATCAGAAGTAGTGGTAGCCTTTGAAAGGGTTTTATTGGTAAACATGCCAAGGGTTGTTAATGCCATACAAAATAAAATTCAATTTTATAATGATTGAGGTCATTGGCAAAATGAGATGAGACTCATGACATAGTTCACGGTAAAGGCAGTGATCATAAACTCTGATAGTTCTAATGCAATGCATAACAAAAAATCTGAAAGATGTTCGAAATGCAATGATAATGACCTTTAAATAACAATGCCTCATCTTTCTAGTCATTATATTTGGATACAATGATCACATCCCAATAGTTGAGAAGATAGAGATGCAGTTTGGTGCAAGCTTGGAGAGGGATACTTCACATAGTGAATTTTCTATTGGGCGAGTGGTATCTCAAGACTCAAAAGAGCTGCAAAAATTTATTAATGAAGTTTTCTTTTGTAAGACTACTGATATCCATAAGCATGCCCCTAACAAAAATCTACAAGCTAGTTTTAAGAGGCAAGGGATGCAGACAGAACTTCTGGATTGTTGAATTTGGAGGACACAAAATCAATAGATGTCAACCACAAGATGCATTGGCTTTCAACCATCAAGGCAGTGAGAGAAATGTGAATCACTGAATGAGATGAGCTATGAAAGAGGATTTTAAGTCTACAGATATATCGGTAGCAACCACAAATTCTAGAAAAAATGGAGCTCAAGAAAGATAATTTAGGGAAACATTGAGCTACAAGGCCATGAAAGGGCATAAAGTATCAAGAGAAATGCAAAGAATGTGAAGAGCCAATGAGTTATACCCGACTTTGCAATGGCATTGAGTCATTTTGCAGACCAATTTCTTCAGGGCAGCATTCTTATGGTGGAGCAATTGATAGAGAAAACCCAGAATGACCATAAGGATAGTAAATGTGCAGGATGGTACGTGAAAGGGCATAGGTTTGGTCAACCCAAAACAGCTACAACATAAGCTTGTAAACCCTCGAGATAGGGTTTCATGCTAAAAATCATCTATTGTGGGTAAAGGAAAGGAGGTGTTTATAAAAAAAAAAAATGTGTGAAGTTTGTAGGTTATACCGATGTTGTGCAATGGCATTGAATCATTTTTTGTGCAAATCATATTCACAAAACAACATTTCTATGGAACAGTTGGCTGAGATAGTTGTGCTTCAACCGACCACATCTCATGGGATCTCATTCATTTAAACAAAATCTTGTGCATTTTTTTTACCACAGCAGAAATCGCGGTCAATGGAGCAGGTTTCTTCAAAATAGCAATGAACCCACTTGGGGTTTTTTAATCTAACCTCAATGATGGAGTAAATGAGAATTTTTTTTCCTTATTATAAAGCTAGAGGCTCGAATGATTCATTTTTTGCTTAAAAAATTAGAGAAAATGGAGTCGATTTGACTTACCTAGAGCTTTTGCTCACATTTTTACAAAATTTCAAGCTTTTTAATGGCCTCCATTCGAGCTTTAGAAGAAAACGATGGCGGCTGAATGGAGAAGTAACAACAGAAAGGAGAAGAGTGAACAAATGATAAGAGAATGCTATAGGTCATGGCCTAAAACAACTGGAGAAGCTCCAAAAAAGGGGAAAAGTGCATATTTATGTCAAACAAATGCGTTTACCTATATTTCATACACTTCCCATCAAAAATGCCATCAAAAAACCAGTTGAAACCTCCATTTTCTATGCCCTCAGAAACCCTATGGCAGTGCAATGCAAATTTCAGAATGCTTGAGATGAGAAATGAATGCTTCTTTCATTTTTTTCATATTTTGTTGGTTAGGGAAAAACCCTATTCTTTGGTAGCCGTGGGATTTTATCCCATCCTTTTAAAATTTGAAACACATTTAATTACATAGTGGGGGGCCGAATGGAGCTTTTGAGGCTTAGGAAAAAATTTCCTTATTTTCATCATTGAAAATATTGTGCTTTTTAAAAAAATGTTGCTAAGTGTTTCAAGCAACCTTTGGAGTATGTCAAATCAGGTCATGCTTTTGACCTTTTGATCATGATGCATTAGTGGCTTGAGCACTTGGAATATGCTTTCCAAGGAATTTGGAGGTCGACCATGTTGGCCAAGTTGTTTGGGGCTCTTTGCCTTTTTGCAAAACATAATGCCTTTAAGACCATGTGCCTTAGTTTTTCTTGCCTCCTTGAAATTGCAAGTCCTTAAGGGACTTAGTGTTTTGTCTTTCAAACTCTCCACTTTGCTTAGGAGTCTTCCAAGACTTAGTGTTTTGCTTCTTGATTTCCATATAGGCTAAATTATGGCCTTTTATTTTTGCATGTGTTATAAATGTAAAACATTTAGCTAAGTGAGGTGATTATAAATCACTTAGTTTAATTGTTATTTGAATGCAAAAATAGAAAGAGTTATTTTTAAAAGGAGGTATGTTTGAGTAACTTGCAAACATTTAAGGGTGATGGAGTAATGATTATTATTTTTGCATTTATTATGAAAAATGTAAAGCATTTAACTTAAAGTGATAATTTATAAATCACTTAAGTTTAAATGTTATTTTTAATGCAAAATATAAAACATGTGTTGAAATTATAAAGTGTGGTTGGAGACATGTTTGCACACCATATGTGTGGGTCAGAACAGTTTAAGAAACATGTGATAGATTTGGTGATGATTGGTCAACATGCAGAAAGTGTGGAAGGCTTGTTTTGACTGTTTTGGAGAGACATGTGCCATTTTGGGGGTTGTTTTATCACACCTTCAGTGTGATCTTGGATTGGGCTTGACTTTGGACCATTTGGAGGACCTTTTGGAGTGTTTTTGGAAGCTTCTATTTTGGCTAGTGTGCTTCACCCGACTTAGGGTTTCTAGAAACACTTGTGTGGGCTTTTGGTTTGAGTGGTGCTTAAGTATCTTGGTACTTGATTTTTAGGGGGTTCTTTCTTCCTTCTTGTAGGCATTGTGGCTTTTGGATCCCTTTTCATGGTAGAGGACTGCATTGTGACTCATTATCAGACATTTACAACAATGTGTAACACTTTTGATTGATAAGTTAATATATTTTACCTTCTCATTATGTTGTTTATTATGAAAGCCTTATAAATAGTTGATGAAATCTTATGGAAGAATTGTTTTCCCTTTGGTTTCGTCCTATTTTTATTTTCATTTATGCAGTTAATATGATTTTGCAGGTCATAACATGTGTTGAGTTAGTCTAGGGTAGAGTCTAAGTTGTGAAGATGTATTTTCTTCCTTCTAGATGTTGTCCTTGACATGTTTAGCCTTGTTATGAAATATTGATGCAAAGGCAAATGGAGTTTTGAGTTGTGTAAACCACTATTGGGTTATTGACCATTCTTGTGTGTAGAAGTAGTTGCGCAAGTCTGAGAAATATCATTAGGTGCATCACCATAGGGGTTAGTTTTGTTTTCATGCTTCTTTTTCCCCTTTTCCCAGCAAAGAATAGTTTAGGTGACACCATCAAAAGGGGAAGCCGGCCCACAATCTGGAGGTCTTCTTTCAAACAGGTTACCCACAACTTGAAAGCAGTCCCATGTTGGCCCAAATTTGCTGAGTCCATTTTGAGGCTTAGCAAACAGGGTGCAGATTTGGTGTCCTAATAGAAGTATTAAGAGAGGATGGGTCAATATTAATCTTAGGTAGTAGATCAATACCACACATATTGAGCGTCAAACCAGCATCAATGATAGTACGTCTAATGCCTATCTTATTAATATTAACTATGATCATTAGAGGGTTCGCTTGCTTCTGTACTTCTGGAGGCAGGAGCTCCCGCAGATAGAACGCAATGTTTGGCGAACACGCGCAAATATATGCCATCAACGCATCAGCATCTACCGGCCTAGTAGAAGAGGGCAATATTATCTTATGCAAAGCTTCCTGAAGCATACCCTGATAAACCGGAGCAGACTGAAGCAAATCCCACAGTGATATCTTATTCGGAGTAACACAAGGTTGCTCAAAAAGATCGTTATCATTAGGTGCTTTAGTTGCAGATTTAGGTGCCAAAGGAAGACTTGGTTGTTTATTTTTTATATTCTCATAAGTATAGGCTACTGCTCTATAAGAGGGAGCCTTAGGAAAATTAGGAGTGTTACCATCAAACTAAATACCATCGATAGCACAAACCATGTTTGGAGAAGGACTAGTTGGAGTTACATAAACAACTGGTCTCTTAGACCTTTGAGGGGCAGCAAAGACGTAGATTAATTACAGATTCATCACAACTAGAAAGACTATTATCTGAATACATATTCTCAACATCAATCCAAACAAGATTAAATGTGGAATAGTTATTTGAAGGAACATTCTCAACATCGATCCAAGGAGAATCAGATGTGGGAGGAGGTTCATTGTGTACTAATGCATCATCTCTAGAAGAGAGTACATTAGAACAAAGATGAGGTTCATCATTCGTACATGAAACATCTCTAGAAGAGGGTGCATCGGCATGAAGAGTAGGTTCATCATTCACAAATGCATCATCTCCAAAAGAGAATGCATTGGACTGAATAGTAGGTAGAGTAACATTAAGAAAGGTATCAATGATTACATCTTCTTGCAACAAGACATCCTATAAAGCAAGAGGAATCTCATGAGAAGGATCAAAGATATCGAGTGATATGGGCAGAGCCAAGTCACCATCCCATGCATTTAATGGAATGCCATTAATATTTTGGATAATATTAGACACAGAACTAACAAAAGAAGATATTAAATCCATTACATTTTTTTCCAAAGAACAATGTTCTTCACTTTGGGTTCACCAAAATGTGATATAGGGGGATTCACTACTCATGAATTCTCTTCACTCAAAAATCCTCATGAGGCAAACTGCCCTATATTACCTCAATGGAATGGCGGCGAGAATTCAAGAATCCGAAAGAGCAGGTCACAAAGGTTCTTTGGAAAAACTGACAGGCTCTTAGCCAAAGGATGTCAATGCAGAAAGTGGATGACAATGCGGCACGCTAGGGTCTTAAAGGCACGTTGGCTTCTCGTACGGACCAGAGACCGAGTTTATCATAGAAAATGCCTAAATGACTGCTAGCAAATGGATTACTAAGAACTAACAGAGTGTAGGAAAATGACAGAGTGCAATAAAGTGATAGAAATGAAGTAGAATGAAGTAAAACTAATAAAGATTAAAAGGGAGAGGGAAGAAAGACTTACACGCACGTGATTGATGAAACCTCCACCAAATGAAAGTCTGCAGGCATGATATCTGAAGAGAATGTTGGGGTTGTATATGGGTTTTCCTCAGTCAAACCCCTGTTTCGATGTTCCCACCTCCATGGACAGCCAAGAAGATAAAGAGTGTGATGAACAAAGTGTGTTGGGAAAGCAAAACCCGCTCAGGAGTAGAACCCACACCATGAATAAGCGTGTGATAAAAGAAAACCCTGCTCGAGGAGGAGAACCCATATCACGAAAGAGGTGATAAAAGCAAACCCCGCTTGAGGAGAACCTGTATCACCAAGTAAGTATGCAAATAGTAGGGGATATGGAATCCCAAGATGCTCACAAGAATAAAATGGAGTTGCAAGAGCCAAGAAGGCTACAAAGAGTGTTGTAATGGAAGCTTGAGAGAGCTTGGAGCTACTACAACAAGCTGTATGAAGCTGTGCAAAAATGCTAGAGGTTGGAATGAGGCTAGAAATTGACAGAATGGAGCTAGTTGTGGAAGATCCCCCCAAAATGAGGTGAGAAGAGGACTTTTAAGGAGGTAAAAGAAGCTTCCCGGGTCGTTTCAGAGAATCCTGAGCCATTTCCACCGACAAACTTAGCTGACAAGTGGAAAAAATGCTCGAAAATGGTCATTTGAGCTTTGAAATGTCGCAGGATGCTAGTGTGGCTTGTGGACGTCCACGCTACGCGCTAGTGTCTGGTCACATCACGCTACAAAACAACACATGTAGGAAAATCCAAAAGTCTGATGTAAAGCTAATGCATGAGGGTAGCTACTAAAAAATGGGTGTTGGAGCATCTTGAGAGGGAAAGAGGTTGTGCAAGGGCTAAAATGAGCCTACTCAAGATGCTAAAGGAGTGGACACTAAAGTGGATGAAAGAATGTAGGCAAAACTACAATGGTGCAATTTTTCTCTTATACACAAAGCTAAAGAATGAAGATTCCATAATTTCTCATCTGATCGACTGAGAGAGAAAAGACAGAAGAGGGGAAGTTGAGAGATTGATAAAGAATGAAAGTTTATTTTCCTTTAGGAAGCTTGAACTTCCCAAACATTATCAAGAATCCTTTCTTCTGCCCATTCTTGGGCGTTCTTCAATGCGGGTGGCGAGCTTCTAGAAGCCCTGCCACAAGGCCCAACACCATTCAATTTTCATTTAAAACTTAAGCAAATAAGCATTCGATGCCAATATTTAATATTTACAAAAGTTAAATTGATACTCATTATTGATTCGCTCCTCTCCAAGGATTCCAATATTTAATCATATCATTTATTAATCAATTGCTTACTCCTTTAAAATTATAAAAGATATATATATATATAAATTGAATTAGATAATAAATGATTAAATTGAATTTTTTATGGCCAAGTTATGACTTAGATACTTTGTCATACACCGACTCGAGGTAGACAATAAAATTGATCCATTGTTAACCATGTCCTCTCACTGATGATATTTCCCTTTCTCTCGCGACGTCGACAATCATGCATCCACTGACAAGGATTATGGTTAGATCATTCTCAACATTTATGTATATATCTATATATATTTCAATATAATCTCATGATCACATTCATTTTCGCATGAACAATAAATTCACTTGCATATAAAAAGATCGTTAACTTTACAGTTACGATAAATAAAACATCTATTCTATTCTCAATTTCACATTCACATGAAAAACAGTTACTTGCAACTAACTTTGCATTCAAAATATATAACCAAACACATATTCTCAATGTAAGGGATGTAACATAACCTCTACTAACATTAAATTTCCTCTCAAAAATATAATTACAATAAATGCCAAAATTAAATACATTTCTCACATGTCCCTTAGGAAACTTTCCAAGAAACATGGATATATAAAAATTACATAGTTTTGCAAGGTAAATGTAACCTAACCTAACAAAACACCCCATTCAAACCAACATAATTAGAGCCAAGAGAAAATGAGATAAAAAGTATGGCATGGTAGGAACATAATGAATAAAATATCCCTAACCAATAACATTTCCCTAATCTATGATAGTAAACTCAAGAAGCCTAAGAAATTGAAATTGTGATGGTTGGGGCCCTACAAGATTTCAAAAATAAAAAAATTCAAGAATTATAAAATTGACTAAATTAAAAAATGATTTATTAAGTGGACATATAAATTGTGTAAGACTAAAGCATTATTATGTGGGAGATTAAAGACCCAAAGTCAATAGAACTATACCAATATGCACTTGTATTATACGTATTACAGTGTATTACAGTGTGATGATATAAAAATAGAAAAGTGGGAAGAATAAGAAATAATAAGGTTAATAAGACAATAAAATGGAGGATATCTCCACCACGAACAATTTGTGGTAGGAAATAAGATGGAATACAAATAAATAAGATATGAAAATCATTACAACTTGACATAAAATAATCAATATAGTATAACATATTACAATGAGATTGCAATACGTTAAAAATGACCTCATAACTCATTGCAAAAATATTTACAACATGATACAAGTCAAAAAAGAGAACAAATTTTGAGATACTGAAGAAATGCATCACACAACAAGAAAATGTAATGGGGAAAAATGATAATTGGAATGAAAAGGCCTCTACAAAATGAGAAAGGGTATGTTTATAAAGTACTAAAAGTAATAGAAAGGAACCCATTTTCACTCTTGATGAGAAAAAAGTAAAATTTTCTCTATAATGACTAGCCTAAAGTATTATTGTGGGGGAGATTAAAGACCTAGAGTTAGTAGAACTATACCAAGAGGTACGTGTACAATACGTATTAGAGTGTATCATAGTGTGATGACATAAAAATAGAAAATTAGAAATAATAAGGTTAATAAGACAAGAAAATGGAGGATATCTCCAACACAAATAATGTGTGGTAGGAAATTTGATGGAATAGAAAGAAATAATATAGAATACCATTACAACTTAACAAAAACCAATCAATATAACATAATATTTTTGGAAAATTGTTGTCATTGATGTTGAAGGTTAAGGAAGGAGTTCATGGTTGAATTTTGGTGGTCATGCTTTGGAGAAAAAATTAAAAAGAAATAAAATAAAAAACCCTCTCAAGTGGTTTGCCCCATTTTTGGGGGTTTTATTTTTAAATATATATAATTAAAAAATAGGGGCCGACCCCTATTGAATCGCCCAAGGTAGAGATGAAAGGGTGTATTTAAAAGGAGTTGCATCCATTTTTAAAGTATGTGTTGCTTCAAAAAGTTGCCTCTCTTGGTAAGAATATTTAAGCAGATTATGAAGATCATTTGAAGGCAAACGATTCATTGAATATCATTTGTATAAGGAGCGGAATTGAAAGGCACATAAGTGCATATTTTTTAAGATATGTATGGGAAAATCCATATGAGCTTTATGGAAAAATTTATGAAGGATCTTTGAAAATTCTAAAGGTATATTTTGATGAAGCAGTGAGCAAATTTATGAAGGTGAATCAGGGTAGATCTAAGAAGTCTCAAAATAAATTATTATATTGTTTATTAGGAGATTGGTGCCTTCTAAAGAAGGAGATCAAGAGGTCAGTGCCTCTCATTAAAAGATATTGGTGTCTCTTGTTGAGTTGGTGCTCAATGGTGGGGATTGGTGTTTTGTGTGGGTTGGTGCCTATGAAAGAATCTTTGTAATTGAAGTAGGTTGGTGCCTAAAAAAATATCTACATATAAGCAATATTTTTTTGTGATTTTTCCTGAAAGGGTTCCATGTAAATCAAGTGTTTTTTTGTGTTCCTTATTGCTAGATCTTGCATGTGTATATTGTTGTGGATGATTAAATTGTGAAGTATTACTATTTAAATTGTGAAGTATTACTATTATGGTTGTTTAAGATTTGAAAAGTAAAGATTGTTATTATACTGATTCACCCCCCCCCCTCTTAGTATAACTGATTTCTCTTCAAATATACCATAGTGAGCTTGGAATAGGTAAAAATTGACCTCCTATTCCATTGCAAAATAATTGTGGTATGATACAGGATAAAACTGAGAAAAAAAATGAGTTATTGGAGAACTGTATCACACAATAGGAAAATATAATTGTAGACGTCCAATTTTGATCACTTCCATATGATCAAACGCGTCTCCCTGTTCATCCGGTTGCTCATCCCCTTTGTCAATATTAATTAAACCAGGTGTTTAATTAATACCTTGCATCTTGCACAAGGGTCATAAAGTATTTAATTTAATACATTTCCCCTCTTTCTCCCCTAAATTGAATAAATATGCCCTTTTATTTAATTTAGTCATATTCCTCTTTTGAATTAAAATTCATTTTTAATTCATCTTTTCTCTCTCATGGTCACATCCTCCAACTTTTGCAAGTTGGTCCTTAATCCATTTTAATTACTTCATCTTCTTCTAATTAACCAGGGTTAGCATGTGCACACCCTTAATCATCATTAAGGTCACATCCTCCATAATTTCCCACTTGCCTTTAATCAGTCATTAGCCTATCTAACTGGGTACTTGCACAACCTTAATCATTTGATTAGCCTAACCTAATCCTCATCCTATTTATGGCACATGTCCTTGAGTCAACCTTATTAAAGGCTTTCTCCTTTTGGACAAGGCATCCCCCTTCCCCATGTGAATTTTTAATTCACCTTTTAATCCCCCAAGGCACCTAAAAGGAATTTTTAATTCCTTCACTTCTCCCCACATGTCCTCTATTCATTATTTATTCTTTCTCCCATCCCCATGAGAATATTTGAGGAATTTTTAATTCCTCACATGTCCTCTCACCCACATGGGGACAAGGACCTCCTTTATGAGGAGATCTTGTCCAATCCCAAGGTACTTTGTACCCCTTTCCATGTCATGTCCTTCTCCTTCCACCTCATGTCCACTTCACCTTTTAGGGCTATCTCACATGCCACATGTCAAGATGTGAGGGCTTGTGAGTTCTCAACTCACCTTAGCCCTACATCTTGATATTTGGTGGATCAATCTCAACCGTCCATTTCCCCTAGGATTTCCCAAAAATCCTATAAATACCCCCTCTTTTCTCTCATTTTGGGAGATCATTTGTGCTAGCCAAACTCTTGCAGTTTTGTTTCTCAACCTCTACTTAGCCATTTTCACATTTTCATCCACTTGCATCCATCTTCACATCCTCATCTAGCTTGCATCTTGCCATCCAAGGAGCATACACATCAAGTCGAAGGGCCAACCAAAGGATCAACTCAACAAGGTATAAAGTTCCATTTTGTGGCTTTGTCTTGTTTTGTTTCCAACTTAGGCTAATCTTGAAGTGTAGGTTGTTTTAAGTTGTTTATTTGCACTCTTTGGCTTGTTGCTTGCTTTCTAACCACCTAATTCGACCTATCACATTAATAGCAAAAATTATATTTGGAATGAAAAGGAATCTACCAAATGTGAAAGGGTATGCTTATAAAGTACTAAAATCAATATAAAGGAACTCATTTTCACGCTTGATGAGCAAAAGTGAAATTTGCACTATAATGACTAGCTAAATTATCATGTCACAAGTGGTAGCCAATGAAAAACTTGGAAGGAAAGAGGGAGGTGATACTATAATGTGGGAAAAGGGATCTAGGGTCTAAATCACATCTTTCCCAACATTACATTAGAGAGGAACAAAAATTGATCACACAAGACCACTTGGCCACTATCCTTAATGGAAGCACTAGAATGATTGACCAGGGTTTTGGTCCTCTTTTGTGTTTTGTTATGGTTGAATTTATTGATTAGGAAATGAATTTATTTGATTGTGTAAATGTAAAACTAGGTCAACTATGCAATTAAAAAAAATTGATATGATTTCAAAAAATTATAGAACTGATGATCAAAAAGTAGAGTGTAGAGACAGAGGAACTTGGCATGCAAATTAGGGTTGAAATTATCTAGTCAAGGGTGGTGGTGCCCTAGGTTAGAGAATGTTGTTTTTCAATTGTGTTGCAAAAAAAATGATCTTTGGACATTTCCACACTCATTTGGGTCTTTCTTATGGATGTTGGCTTAGTTTTTCCTAGATTTAATGTTGTAATGTGGTCAACACATTTACATTAGGTCTTGGACCCTTGTGAATCAATTAGAATTATATGATGTCTTGTAAAAGTGTTGTGAAGTGTTGTAACCCACTTTCACACTTTTCTAGGACATTTTTATTATAATTCACTTAAATAACCTATTTTTATCACTTACCAAGCCTTATTTCAAAGTGTTGTAAGGTGTTGTAACAAACTTTCACGCTTTTCTAGGCTTGTCATCAATAATTTGACCCTTTCTTATGTTTAAATGACCCCTTAAGTGTGTTTCAGAGAATAATCCCGCTAAACATCATTAAATACACTTTAACTCCCGACACCCATTAAAATTTCCCTAGTGGTACCAAGTCACCACTAGGGGCAACTTAGTCCCACTTGGCACAAAAATCAAAATTATTTCAAAATTCTAGCAGGATATTATTTTCTAAACCTTGAGGTCAGTCTGTGATGTGGTATTTTCGGGAAATTTTGTATAATCAAGTATAAATAAAGGATTTTCCCCTCATTTTTCATCTTCTAATCTCCTAATTTTCCTAATACTCTAATTCATCCACTTAATCATTCTCAAGCATTCTAGGCATTATCAAGTCTACATTCATTGGAGCATCTACTTGCATATCTTTAGATTTCTACATCAAGGGTTTGGTGATTTGTAGCATTGCATGTTGTTCATTAATCATTCTCTTTCCATTTCATTTCATTTTCAAGGGTTTAATTACCAAATTTGGGTTTGACCAAGGCAAACCCCTATTCACTAATCCTTAACCCTTTTTCCCCTCTTTTCATGTGTGTTTTGCAGGTCTTGTATATACATTTTTCAAAGAGAAAGGTGTTAAAAGGTGTCAAAAATTCATCAAATTCATTCAAAGTCAACAAATCCCTAAAAGAAGCTTGGAGATCACCTACGGACTGAATTCTGCAGATTTAGATCCAGACACCTGTCAAGAACTAAAGTGTAGACTGAGAGCTATAGATTGCATCTTCAAAATTCTCAAAAGCTGAAGGTGGAATAAGTCACCATCAGTGGTGAATTAGTCCCACTACCAGGCCTCAAAAGTGTTTTTTGCAGTTTTGGATACCCTTTTGGCTGAAACCTGTTCTGACAGAATTTCCCTAAAATAGGACTAAGTAGCCCAGCTTGGCGTAAGTGTCACAGTTGGCTTCAACAACAAATTCTGTAGGATTGCAGAGCCTCTCTACATCACATTCGAATTTCTAGGTGCACCTCTCCATTCTTATTCATTTATGTTATAGTTTGTTTGCATTCTTAGGTCATTTTGCATATCACATTGTGTTTTCAAACATTTTGCATTTCATTAGTTTTGCATTAATAATTCATTAATTTTATCAATTCTTTGCATTTAGGGCATTACATTTAGACATATTTCAATCATATTAGCATTAGTCTTGAGTGAACCCCCAAGATTTTGTGAGATACCTTTCTCCTTTTAGATGCAAAACCCTAGAAGTGCAAGAGAGTGCTTATTTACAAAAATTTGTGGTTCATCAATATATGTGAGCAAGTCTTAGTAGGTTACATTCTATAGGTCCTTTCCTCCTGGACTCAGCTTTAAAACTTCATTTTTTGATGAATAATTCTCCTTGCCCTAACTTTTTGAAATAGGATGTTTGAATGCTTGATCTTGCTATTAGGTATTCAATCTTCTCCCAAATCCACTTCAGATCTGCCACCTACAAACAAGAGAGGAGAGAAAGGTTTGCTCCATATTGGGGCTTGCTTAAGTCAAATATTGTTTGGTGTTTCTACCTCCACAATGTCTATGACGATGTAAAGAGTGCTTACTCTCGATCAAGCAAAGGAGAATGGAAAAAAATAAGTGATAAATGACAACTGATGCAACTTACCACTCAGATTTGAACTCCTTGATGGACTAAATTCATTATACACATCTCATGCAAGGAAGATTTGTTTGTTGATATAAATTCATGCAAGTTTTATTACTCACAAAACATGAATAACCTTAATCATAAACTTGATGCATTGCTAACATGAATCTTGATTGATGAGAAATATTATAATATATTGCTTATTCTACTCATGATTTTCCTTGACAACTTTTTAGGATGCACAATTCGAATTCAAATTTCCTAGGTTTTCAAATGGTGAAAAAGGATTTTATTTATATGCATTTTCTTCATTTCCCACAAAATTAATTATGAAAAGTCTACAAATGAATTTGCATTTGCATACATAAAAAATGTTGACAGTAAAATATCTAAAATTGGGCTAAAATAGGTTGGTCAAGGGTGGTGGCACCCTAGATCAGACCTATTTTGGGGCTTTTATTATCATTAAATAAATAATTAGCATTAATTTTCAATTATATCCTAATTTTCCAAAACCAATAATAAAACGGGAAAATTATTAGCATAATTAGGTCCAGGCACATAAGAGGGAGCTAAACCCAGCGTGAATTGTCAAGGTTGACAATTTGCGATGCTACAGAGACATTATATTTAAAAAGGGTTGTTGGTATTCTATATAACCTAGTAGAACAAATGCAAGAGATTCACAGAAAAATTGCTAAAATATTCTAAGCTAGAGCATCCTAAGTTGTAGTGAAGTTAAAAAGAAGACATGAAGCATAATGAATAGGATATTAGGTGAGATTGGTGAATAGGATTGAAAATGAAGCTAAATAAGGCTAAGAAAAGTTAGTTAACTAGTGATTATGAAGGAAGTTGAGTCTTATATAAAAAAGAAGAAACCTTAAGATAGTGACTCCGAATCTCATTTATATAAAGAAAAATCCTTGGCCCAAATACAAGAAATACCCCTAAAGGAAATGGAATTATATGTCAAAGGGGTCTTTCTAAAAATTCTAGCATATGTTTTATATATAGGGGACATAAGGAAGTACATTTGTGCTACTCTATTCAAGATCAATCATGGGAAATTCAAGGATACCCAAAAAATCATGTTAAAGTTAAATGAAACTATAGTAATTGTTGAATACTTTCCTCAATATAAAAGAGTGGAGGAGCTCAAGATTGGAACATGGGAAGATTTCCCAAACTTTTGTGAAGAAATGCATGGGTACAACTTCTACTAAGTTGGATGCATGTTGACTTCATGTATATCAACTAACCCTACAAAATTATAAAGCAAGTTATAAAGGCAATGGTTAGGCTATGTAATAGAGGATAAATCCTAACCAAAGATAAGGTGAAAATAAAGCAAGCGAGGGAACTTATTGATGTAGCCTATGATGGAATGAATTTAACAATTGTAGACATCACAAACCTTGTAATTTGGTATACAACATTAAGCATAGAACACAAGATATAATACACTAATGTGGAGAATTTAGCAATGGGGACTGCCATATTCACCACATACAAAATAAAAATAAAAAAAGGATTTTAATTTGGTATAGGTACTACATGAATAATTGTTACAGAAATTGGATAGAACAAAAAGAACACACTAGTATTTTAGTTATGGTTCTTTGATCATATACCTTGTTTTGTACTTTATGAAAATATCACTAGCATATGGAGGATGTAATTGGATTAGCACACTATTGTGGCATCTTAAATAAATAAACATATAAAATATTTCATGCAAGCCACAACTTTGAGAGAGATATAGTAAGGATTCTTGAAAAAACTCCAAGCAAAAAAACAAAGCAAAGACTAGGTATCTTTGGATATAGTATGTAAATACTAGAAAGGAATCAAATTTATAATTGACACAACTTTTTCTACACTAAGGATATGGATTCAAGGGAACTATGGGTACCAAGTGTTAGAAATGAAGGTGAAAAATAATAAAATAGAAAACTGATTTCAACTATAAATTAGATTTATCCAATGCATAACCAAATGGAGAATGCAAGAAAATAAATTAGCAACTCAAAGAAATATGGAGTAGAAGAATTAAACACATAACATAGTCAAAGACATTAAATTTCCACAGTCCATAATAATGAGAGAGATTTTTTCTGGATTTGACTGTGTGTTGTTTTTTTTGCATCAACGTTTCGAATCACACTCCGTGATTCATCATCAGGATGAAAGAGCTGTGAGAATAGAATGAAAGATTGCAGACCAAGACAGGATAAATATAGGGTGGGAAAGAAAAGGAAATTGAAATAAAATAAAATTCTATACAATGCAAGAAGGGAGAAAGAAAAAATAAACTAAAACAAGAAAGTCAAAAATCCGTTCAAGATCAACTTAATATTCTACACATTCTAGAGACAAGAAGAAATTTATGAAACAAAGACTAAGGAAATAAAAGAAGCAAGTGTTAAAAATAAATTCCAATTACCAATGATAGAAAAAGAACTTATGAAAATTACATATATGTGTGTGTGTGTAAGAGTGAAAGTAAACAACATATATGTATAAAGATAAATAACATAAGTAGATGCATATATAAATGTGATAAAAAACAAAAAGTAATTGAGATATGGGAGAAAGACAAACAAAGATAGTAAGAAATGCTAAAGAAAATGTAAGATAAAAAAATTAAAAAACAAAGCCCACCAATCAATGATATAATAAAATGAAATATTATGAAAAAATAAATATGAATATAAAATGTATATTAAAGAAAATAATAATATGTATATTAAAGAAATATTTTGACTTTCTTGTTTTATTTATTTTTTCTTTCTCCCTTCTTGCATTGTATATAATTTTATTTTATTTCAATTTCCTTTTCTTTCCCACCCTATATTTATCCTGTCTTGGTCTGCAATCTTTCATTCTATTCTCACAGCTCTTTCATCCTGATGATGAATCACGGAGTTGATTGATGCAAAAAAACAACACACAGTCAAATCCAGAAAAATCTCTCACATAACATAGTGTTAACATGGAGAAACCTATTAGGGGAAAACTCCACCATGAAGAGATTCCTAGATCTGTATTATCTTCAAAATAGATACTATATTATCCTTCTTTTCTCCTCTTCAATCTTCAATCCTTCAACACCTACAAACAATTTTTTCACTCTTGCCAATTACATATATATATTACCACCTTAATGCATGCTTATATAGAATTTTCACCCTTTAAATGGGACATCCAAGTTGGTTATCGAATCCCAATGCCTCCCTTGGATAAATCCAATCATCTAATTCATATGATAATGTAGGTTGCAGCCATTTTACCCACCTACTTGATTTGGACACCTAGTTGTTAGTTTCTAACCAACTTGGTGGTTATTATTTATAACCACAAGTTATTTTATCTTTAATAATAGCCACACAATGTGGGAAAAAACCTTGTACAAAATACCTTAGGAAGTTGAACACACAAAGCAACCTTATCCTCCAAGATTCCTTCTTGATAGATAGTAAATCACTGTTAGTAAAAAATGGTTACCGGGCCCCAAAAAAAGTAATTACCATACTAGTAAAAATTAATTATTGTATTTGCAAAAAATTTATGGTAAAAAAAAATTATTGTTGATAGTGAATCCCTCATCCCTTATAAATTATTATAAAAAAATATTAGGAATAATTAAACACGGGATTTACAAGGTTGATAGCACCTTAATCCTAATGCCAAGATTAGCCTATGATATGTCTAATGAATTGGTAGAGGAAAATATCAAGTACTTATAGCACTCCCAAAGGATCCTAAGGCCAAATTATTTAAAAAATATGATGAGTATAAAAAATAAAAGATGGATATGGAGTCTCAAGAGAAAATGGAAAAGGGAAAGGAGAAGTTACACCAATAGTAAGGTTTTACAAAAGATTCAAAATTGGCAGTGATAATAGATATGTTTGACTTCCCATCATCGCTATAAATTAGTGCATTGCAATTTTACATCTCTAAAAGGTTATAATCTAAATTCTTGAGGTTCAAAATAAGATATTCTAGAGCACGCCAAAAAATGGGTGAAGAAGAATTGGAGAAGACAACACCCCAAGTACCTACAAGGAGGAAGCTAGCAACTACATCACCGCAAGGGTATAAAATAAGGGAAGGTGGAGAAGAATCATGAAAAGGAGAAGATACAAAGTCCCTCTTATAGATGAGTGCAAATAAGAAGAGGAGACTAGAGAAATACGCCAAGCCAAGACTTAGATCAAAACAAAAAGAAAAAAAATATCATACCTAAATCTATAAATAAAAAGAGAAGGAAAAGGAATAGGATGAGGATATAATGAAAGCCCCTTTCTTAGATTTGCTAGAAAGAGTTACAAGATCAAAAATGGAATAGGGGAAAAGATATTGGAGAAAAGATTAGAAAGAAAGAAAAAATAGTATAGGAAACATAATCCTTTGGAGTACAATAGCAATATAAAGTAGAAGATTTTATGGATTCTCAACTTATATACCGATCTTCATTCACATGTGGAATGACCCTCATGGTCTCCACCATAAATAAACAAGTGATGGTAGAATAAATTTTTGAATACATTATAGGTACTCCTTATTCCATGATGGACATCATTGAGGCATTTTTGGAGGAGCTACTAATAGTATTAAAGAAGAAAAGAGAAGAGGTGACACTTTTGGAGGAAGACATAAGGAAAGAAGCATTGTAATAGGTGGTTCCAAACCTCTCCCCTACTAGGAAGGAAAATTTAGAAAAAATTCAGAATGCAAAATAACAATTGAAACAAAGAGTAGATACTCCCTTAACTTAAGAAATGGAGGCACAAGAAAATATCAAGCAAGAGATAGTGGAAACCACCAAAAAGGAATGCATTATATTTAATGGAAGAAAAACAAAATGAAAAATTCATTGTAACAGTGAGATTATGGCACAATAAGAATAAGTATGAAATATTTAGTAAAGAATTTACATGAATAAATTACACAAGAAGTAATGGGAGAGGAGTAGAATAAGGGAAATTAGCAAGAAACGCCACAAGATAAGAAGGGGGAAATAATAATGGTTGAGAACCCATGAATCTCCGCACTAGTAAAGGCCATGAATAAAATAAAAGGTTTTATGACACGAAAAAAACAAACCCCAATCATTAGTAACTCTACCACCAAAACTCTTCTCGTCATCGAGCACACAAGTGAATATCTCCATTCTTTAGAATTTTCAATTAGGATATGTGTTACACATTGCTTGAAGGGAATATATACTAAAGCATAATGTAGAAACTAATAAATCCCTTACAAAAATATAAAGAAGGTTGCCACAAATAGGTAGGGATATTGCATTGCCATTGGATTAGTGATGAGGAAAGCTATAAGTGACATTATGATAGAACTTTAGAATAAAAAATCATAAAAGGGTTCCATCAAACAAGAGAGGATGATTAAAATTGATAAAATTAGTGAGAGGATATAAGGAGAAAATGTTGGATTAATAAGGTTAATTACGTAATTAATTCAATCATATCGATTAATTAATTAAGTCACCTTTTACTTTATTTTCACTTAATCTAAACTTAGGAACTTTAATAATTACTTTATTAAATCCTAGGGTTCACTTTAGGGTTTTGATCTCCTTTCTTAAGGATTGATCTCTTTGTAATTATTCCATTCTTGTTATTGCATATTTGCTTCAAGGTTGCAGAGCACCATTATTGTGCCTCTTGATCTCATTTATGTGATAGGTCATTTTGCTTGTAGGTGATCACTAGGTTCTATGAGGTTGCATTTTACAACTCCAACATGGTATCAGAGCTTCAGATCTACAGCTTCTTGTTCATCTTTTGAGGGATTAAAGCCTTGAAATAGTATTTTGCTTGAATCTTGAGTCAATTTGGACCTCACCATTACGTCCAAAAGGTTTGAAATAGCCAAGATTGACCTTTCTTTCATCAATTTTGGTTATACGGCACCCAATTTGTGAGGGTTTGAAGTTTATGAGGGTTTCCAGGTCCAAAACATACCTACAATTTTGGAGCATTTTAATCCCAAATGGCCCTCACCATCATGTTCAAAGCACCCAAAAACCCCAAAATTGACTATCAAATCGTCGAAATCGGACACAGTGACTTTGGGAGGCAATTTTTTTTCATTTTTGGGTCATACGGCCTGGTACAGCACGTAATCCAAAAAAAAGTAAAAAAACACAGTGTTAATGGGTGTCACCATCAATTAACTGCTAGCAATTAATCACTAGCGGTTAATGCTAGCTTAACCACCAGGCTTAACCACCAAACCCCTTTTGGAGCAATTTTGGTATTTTGGCCATAACTTTTGTGTCCGAGCTCAAATTTTTGAAAACAAAATATCGCTGGAAATATGGTTCCGAGACCAATCCAGTGGTGTAGGCATTGGAAAGGTCTTCTAGTGCACTTTCCAGATCTATATATTTTTCATTAGAAAATTTACCAAGTACATTTTATTCAATTTTTTGTGTTTTCACATTCTAGTGAATTACTTGGACATCTTAGCTCCTAGAAACTTCTCATTTTCTTGGGATGGATTCTTTTTGGCTATTATTCATGTATTTACAATATTAGGTCCTTATTTGACCTTATGAGCTCACTTTGCATGTATTTATCATCAATAAATGCATTGAAATAAAATGTCTTAGCTTTGTATGTGTATTATGGGATCTTGCACATCATTGTGTACCTTATTGTACTCACACTATGATATAAAGTGTCATGGTGGTTTATGTTTTCCTTTGTTTTTCCTTCATACCTTTCTCATGTGTGTGTACCTTGGTTTGCGCACCCTTTATATCTGCTTGTACTTTCATGTCTACACATTCAGATGTTCTTAGTTCTTCATCATGCACTACATTCAGGCATTCATTTTTAGTGTACCTATCATACCTCTTCCTTGTCAACATTATGGGGGGTTTCTAATGTTGGTGCTAATGTTTCCTTGGTTTCGCGTTGGAGTGAGCTATGTATACAGTATTTGTTCTTATGTACTAGGTAGATGCAACAGCTGGTTACTTGTATTTCGTTGAGATGGATCACTTACCATATGGACACTCTTGCATTCAGGAGGTGACCTTCCATTTTCACTTGATCATTTCTTTAGACTATTGGTACTTGTGCCATCTATATCTTTGAGTTCTTGATGTTTGTCTTGGTTTTCCACCAAATTCGAGTAGTGTCGTTGGGGGTACTCATATAGATTCTTGTCTTCTTGATCCTGATCATCATATGTTTTAGTGGAGGTTCTTCTTACAGCATTTCAACAGTCATTCTATGACAGTGTTTGCAGCTTCTTCATACTTCAGTGGTGTTTTTTTATGTTCATCCTTTGTTCCTATCTTTTGGGACAATTTCTTCTTGATTAGAGGCTTCTTCGTCCTTCATTATTGTTGGAGGCTTCTTATTCCTTCACATGTATTTCTCTCTTTTAGAGAGGATTTTTTCCCACGAGGTTTTCTCTTTTTCTCCTGTTGTGAGAGATCTTTTACATTTGTACATGGGTACCTCATCAAGCCTTGTTTGTCGGGACCCATCTTTTCTTTCATGCATTTTTTCCTTAGTTTTTAGCTTCTCCCTAAGTTCATCTTAAGGGGGGGTGTTGGAGTAATAAGGTTAATTACTTAATTAATTCAATCACGTCAATTAATTAATTAAGTCACCTTTTACTTTATTTTTACTTAAGCTAAACTTAGGCACTTTAATAATTACTTTATTAAATCCTAGGGTTCACTTTAGGGTTTTGATCTCCTTTCTTAAGGATTGATCTCTTTGTAATTATTCAATTTCTTGTTATTGCATATTTTTGCTTCAAGGTTGTAGAGCACCATTATTGTGCCTCTTGATCTCCTTTATGTGACAGGTTATTTGCTTGCAGGTGTTCATTGGGATCTGTGAGGTTGGTTTATCAACTTCAACAGAAAATACATCACAAAATAAATTAAGTTGGAGATGGAATTCAACAATATGCATAATAATTTGAACAAGGAGGGAACACTATATCAATTCTTCCTAAGATGGCCTACATTAACCAAAGAATTAAAAATAAAAATAGAGAATATCAAAAATTAAATCATGCATGCATCTACCTCTTATGATGCAACCAAATATATGGATGGAATCCAAAGAGTTAAAATAGAAATTTGGCTTAACCAATACCAATAAGTTCATAATAAAAGAGAAATTATAAGAGCACAAATCAAGAGATAAAGAGAAGTGGTTAACCTATGCTTATCATACCTAGAAGATCTCCTAGGGGAAGCAAAGAAGCTTGCTAGCTCCATTGAAATCATAGACTCTATAAGTAATGGATAAGCAACTTTGAAGATCAATGACCACATTCATATTTTGTAATAGGCCACAATTCAAAGGGATGGTACCTACACCCAATTGAAGGGAATATACAAAAAAATTATATGAAGAGAAAAAAAAAATATTTTATAAATTGTGAAGGAATTTGATATTCTAAAGACAGCTAGAATTTTAAATATTGATAGACAAAGCCAACATGTCTTGAGGATAGTACATGGTTCAACCAAGGGATGGTGTTGGCAAGACATATTCATGCAACATTAAAGAATAGGGTTAAAAGCACCACAAGGCACATACAACACTTACAACCGACCTATAACAACATATAAAGGTCTTTACAAAATAAAATGACACCCCCCTCGATATAACGATGTATATATGCACTGCAAGGTAAAAGATAAAGTAAGTGATAGATAATAGATAGATAATGTGTAAGGATAGAATAGATAAGATAGAAGAGAGAAAAGTGTGAGAGTATATGTAAGATGACAAAGAAGAGACAATATTTATGTGTATGAGAGATATTATATTAATGTAAATATATCGCAAGTTTATATAATGAGTATATAATGGTGTGTACATTTTAGAATATGAGTGTGATGAATGGTTATGTGTATTTATTTTAATTTACTTGTATTATATTTTATTGTGCTCTACCTATCCTATCACACTAATTCTACTATTCTTCTTACCCCTTTAGACTAAGGTATACATTACACTTTTAAGAGCATAAGCATAGATCTTCGATCTACTCTTCCTCTTCCACTAAGAAATTTTATGTATCACTTTCTCATCATGATTTGACATGGATAATTACAAGTCCATCAATGATAACTTTAAGAAACCCCTTAAAAAAGATATAAAATCCTAGCATATCTTTCATTTTTTTGAAAAAATGTTGATTTCTATTAGTGCATCTTCCCTTTTCTATGAAAACAATATTAATTTTATTGGCATTTTTTAAATCACTAGAAATTTGTAGAAATTATTGGTGAATCTTGATAAAAAAAATAGACAAATGCATTAATTACCATGGAAAACCCTTCCTTTAAAAAAATAAATAAAACCATATGGAAAAGTAAGGGCATGAGGATGGCAGTGATGGACTAATTTAAGGTGTAGTGTTTGTGTCTATAATTCCTTGATATTTTAAATCAAGCATTGAATTGATGATGTAGTCACACACAACACCCAAATTCTAGATTACGACTTAGAAAATTATCAAACCAAAATTGAAAATAACTTGTGTCAATTTTAATTGATTACAACTGCACATCCATAAATTTCAACTTACAAGTAAATGATGACGAAGATTACAAACACACACGGTCTGGAACCAATTTGGTGGTTCTCTCTCACTCTCTATCTCTTGGATGCCAAATGGCTACATGAAGTTATCATTCATTTCATTATAAAATTGAGACTTCACCACTAATTGTAACAGAAATAAAACAAAACAAAAAATGATAACAAATAAATGGGCCTTAACAAAAACATTATCTTTTATTCATGCAAGAGGATATGATTCAAATTACAATGATTAAGATCCCTCAAGGATCGATGCCTCCATTTTTCATGATTGGCTTCTATTTTCCTCACTTATTGGCTTCCCCACTATTTGCATTCGGCCTCCTTCTTATAACACTGCCTAGAACTCCTCATCTAGCCGCACACTTTAATCTTCCATAATGGTTCTTCCTTTCGCCACCTTCTCCCTTATGCGGCTGCCTAACAGTCACTCCTCTTTTAACTACTCATACCATTTCCTCTTAACTTAACCACCCTCTTATTGCCTTTTCTACCTTTAAATAATGGTTGCCTCTTCTTTTATGTTATCGGTCTCCTCGTATCCACATATGTCACCACCGTCGACCAACCACCACAACTATCGGGCCATCGAGGGGACTCGGAGTAGAGTCCCTTCAAAAAATATAAGTCTCTTCGATGAGCTTCCTTCATGTTCCATTGAGCCATCAAAGAGACTCAAGATAGAGTCCCTTCGATGAGGGTAAGTCCTACCAATAACAACTTTCCCGCTCACGCACTGCAGACATATCTCTCATCAGGCTATCAAGGAGACTATGTTCAGAGTCCCTCTAAAGTAGAAAGGTATCGCTGACCAACCACCACGGCTATCAAACCATCAAGGGGACTTAGAGTAGAGTCCCTTCGACAAAGCTAAGTCTCTTCAATGATCTTCCTTCATGTTCCATTGAGCCATCGAAGAGACTCAAGATAGAGTCCCTTCGATGATGGTAAGTCCTACTGATAACAACTTTCCCGCTCATGCACCACAGACATATCTCTCATCGGGCTATCAAGGAGACTATGTTCAGAGTCCCTCCGAAGTAGAAAGGTCTCGCCGACGACGCACAGTCTTCACATCGAGCTATCGAAGGGATGCCATTTGAAGTCTTTCCAATCACATAACGTCACACCGATGAAAGAGAAACACCAGATGAGGGGCTAGGGCTTACAAATGAACTCAAATGCATCTGTAAAACACAACAAAATTAAAAAAAAAATTGATCATGTACATATTGATGTGGATAGCTTGAGAGCCCCAGATGCTCCTACATCATGAATATTTTAAATTGATCCTAAAAAAAATCACAATTGTTGATTTTATTTATACTCTAATAGTTTGGGTTCTATTTCATGAGCCAAAATGTACCTGTAGAGCTCCAATGCCCATGGGGTCCAAATGCAATTTCAGGCCCCATGGGTATTGGAGCTTTGCAAGTACATTTTGGCCCACAAAATTTAACCCCAACTGTTAGATTATAAATCTTCAATGACCCAAATACAATTTCAAACTCAATGGGCATTGGAGCTCCATGAGTACATTTAAACCCATGGAATACAACCCCGTTAGACTAGAAATAAAATCAATGGTGGTGATTTAAAATTGGCAATATAGCCCTAAAGTAACTGTAATTATATAATATTATTGGTGAATTAATTTCATTTTCTACAATAACTTATTAAATTTAGGCAAATCTGATCTAATTAGGTATCAAATATTGTGGCAAACTTTTGAGTGTAAAATTTTAATAAAATAAATGTTCTAATGATTTAACTAGGACTAAAGTAAAATTTTATAAAAATGTGGCCATTCAGATCACCTTACAACTTGTACTATTAGCCAAATTTTGAATCCCCAATTTCAACTATTAGCCAATTGATGAATATTAGCCACTAAAAAAATCATTGAAGCCCATGTTACTCTCTTTCTTTATGGATTCAAAATTGAGGCTAAGTTTCACAATCCATTGGTTGATTCTACCTTGCATCTACAATTTGTGAAACCTCATCTACTCGAATCATTATGTCTTGCTATTCCTTATTTTGTTAGTATGGTTTCTTGCTTTATTCAAGTGCCACATGAGTTTCACTAGAAATCTATCAAATAGATATTACACTATGTCAAGGGAACATACAAATATGGAATCCACTACACAACAAGCACTAATACATATTTGTGGTAAGATATAGATTCAAATTGTGCTAATGATTTTGATGATTGTAATTCCATCTTATATGACAACTTTCATCTTGGTTCTCACCCCATATGTTAGTCAAGTAAGCAACAAGTTATTACTCTCTTTCATTAAGTCTTTTTAGGGGGGTTGTTAATTTTCCATACAGGTCATTTATCTTCAACAAATCCTTACAATGTTTGGTATTCCTTTTATTCAACCTTGAACCATCCATCATGATCCATTCACATCTTGGGAACTCGATCTAACATGTTGCAAATGCAAACACATTAAGATCCATATGTACTACATCAAATAGCTCATCCATGAGTAGGTTATTGTAATGTCTTAATTTGGACTTCTTGTAAACATCTTCACTAACCCCTTCATATAAATCAAATTTGTTCATTTATGACTTTTTTTTAGGGTTTAGAAGACTATTCCTTATGGTGGACTAGCTAGTCCTTACCCTATATCATCTCTCTTATTTGGGGTATATCTCTTTTTATTTATGAGACTATCTTTTGTACATGTGTACCTAACATTATACAACATGTTGGGAACCAGTTTTTTTCCTCCCCAAGTTGCACTTAAGGGTGGATTTTGATCTAATAGTTTATATTACACCTCGTTTATTTAATTTTACTTAAGAAAATAAGTCTTCCCTAGATATCTAAAAATATCATGTTACCTAATTGAAGGCAATTAGCTTCCATCATTGCCTCTTCAAGTGCCACCACTTTCTACAATTTTCAAGTTAGGACCACTATTATATTAAGTCAACATGTCTTCATTCAATTAACTCAACTCCTCTTGGAAATGTGTCACTGTGATCCATGCATCCAAAAGGTTTTATGTGTATGTGTTTTCATTTGAATAACTAGTGATAAATCCAACTTTTATTCATGTACATTTTCATGTATGCCTTTGTGTTTAGAATCATTTATAAATTTATTGCATTGTGTGTTTCTTTTAATTTGAATTGTTCCTAAGCTATATTTATTTCACATTTATCATAAGTATTATAGTACGAGGTTTCTTATACATATGAGGTTGGGAAGAATTAATAAGGATGTCAAATTTCATATTATAATCACTAAGGAAAAATATAAAATAATTATGGAGGCACATGTAAATACTAACTCTTTCACTGTGATTATTTTGTCCCTTTATATTTTTCTTGTACAAATCCAGTAAACAAAACCAATTTGGGTGGCATATATTTTTACATCATGTTCAAATTTAATTGTGTGAAAAGTAGTAGATTAGATGTGCTTTTTAGAGGAACTCTAAGACTAACCAAGGATAAATTTGAAGGTTAAGTATGAGTCAGTTATGTAATAAACTCAACCTTCATCATTTTGGGATGCATTCACTACAGCAGAACGGGCAAATAGCACCTAAAATAGCGTTGGTTTTCAATGTATTGCAGTCCACGAATTAGGCGAGCTGGCTGGTGCCAAACTCAGTGCAAATAGGCATGATCATCTCAATGCCGACATTTACGCCGAATTTTGCATCGGACATAACATTGGAATTAGCGCCAGAAAATCACAGTGCCCCCATTAACACCTAAAATAGTGCCAGGATATAGCTCCAAAAATAACACCTTTGTTTATGCCTAAAATAGCATCGGGAAATAGTGCCAAAAATAGCATCAGAAATAGCACCTAAATTAGCGCCCAATTAGGCTTCCGATTTTGCTTCCATTTTTGCTTCCAATTTTGCTTCCAAGTTTGCTTCCAATTTTGCTTCCACGTTTGCTTCCGGTTTTGCTTCCAATTTTGCTTCCAAGATTGCTTCTAATTTTTCTTCCATTGTTGCTTCCTCTTTTGCTTCTAAAAATGCTTCTTGTTTTGCTTCCTTTTTTGCTTCTAAAAAAAGCTTCTTGTTTTGCTTCCTTTTTTGCTTCTAAAAATGTGTCTTGTTTTGCTTCCTTTTTTGCTTCTAAAAATGCTTCTTGTTTTGCTTCCTTTTTTGCTTCTAAAAATGCTTCTTGTTTTGCTTCCTTTTATTAATTTAATATGTTTTATTTCAA
>VDFB02186370.1:0-48174 GCA_007258455.2 Sequoia sempervirens
AATAGGGATTGGTAATGGGCAATGAAATCAATTACTTTTTCATGAGTGACATGCTTGCAACATACGAGATTAGTAAAAGTGATCTTTGGTTCAATGTTTTCTTAGAATTGTTGTAAGAACTAATTAACTAGTTGATCAAAAGAGAAGATGGAGTTGTCAGGAAGTGAGAAGAACCACTCTAATGTAGCATCCTTAATGGATTGTCGGAATATCTTTGCTAACAGAGCATCCTGATGGAAGAAATCAATACACATGGTGGTAAATTATGAGACACGGGTCTATGCATCACCCCTACCAATGTACATATCAAACATAGGAATTTATATCCCTTGAAGGATGGGAGCATTTAAAATAGTAAGGGCTAAAGGGCTATGAAAATAATATGGTTGTAATGTGCATTGAGACAGAGCTATTTAGGCTAAATAATTGTGATTATATCCATCCCATGTTTTATAACTGTTAGAATTATGAAAAATATGAGCCACATGATCAAACAATGAACAAAGAAACCTTCAATGCAAGAGACCTGCAAGAAAAGAATTATAATATTCCTTAGTTCAAGAGAAATCTATAAAATGAACCTTAAAAATCTTTAAGGAAAACAAGAGTCCTCAAAGGTTGAGAGTTCTATCAAAAGGAATAAAAGCTCGAGAGATAATAAAATGAGGGTTGGGTGCTATATAGGAGCAACCTTAAATTGTAAATGGATTAGATCATGACAAGTGTCAACATCACATGTGATGAGATATAAGGATCTAATAATAGCTCTCTAGTTAACATAGTAAATCAATACTAAGTTAATAGCTTAAGCTCATGAGAATAAGTTAGACTAATAATTAATTTTAAAGATTAATTAATTATAACTAATGCATGATAATTCTAACACCCCCCTTAAGATGAACTTAGGGAGTAGTTAAAAACCTAAAAAGAGAATGCATGATGGGTCTCGACAAAAGAGGCTTGGTGAGGTACCCATGTACAAATAAAATATATCTCACAACTAGAGAAAAGGAGAAAACCTCATGGGAACAAATTTTCTCCAGAAGAGAGAAAGACGAATGAAGGAATGAAAATCCTTCAAATAAAAGTGAAGGACTAAGAAGCCTCCAACTAAAACAATGTCCCAAAAACAAGAGGAACATGTAGAACATAACTAAAGCACAAAGAAGTTATAGACTATTGTTGAATGATGATTTATATAGTGCTAAAATGAAGAATCCTCCAAAAACAAGAATGCAAGAGTGTCCATATGGTAAATAATCCATCTCATCGAAATGCATGGGTAACTAGTTGTTGATGTACACATTGCATTTGACTAGTACATAGGAACAAGAACTAGATACATAGATCACTCCAAACCATGAAACCGAGGAAGCATTAGCACCAATAGTAGAACCCCCCCCCATAATGTTGAATAGGGAGAGTTGAGATAGGTACACTAAAACTATGTGAAACCAAGAAGTGCATGTAGGAGAAACAACCTACAAATAAATGGGTGTGCAAACTAAGGCACACACACATGAGGCAAGAATCATTGAGATTCACTACTATTGTGAAAGGGACACTCACTTCACAAAGGTGTGATGGAAAACCAATGAAAAACATCTACCCCCCATGGCACTTTATGTCATAGTGTGATTACAAACGACATAATAAGATGTTCAAAATCCCAAAAAATGTATACACTAGAATGGCACTTTTTATCCTGCCAGGTGATCCCATAATAGGGGTTTACAATTTTGGCCAAACCGACACCTAAATTATTATTTTTAACTAAATATTCACATTCGTGCACCTATAGCTGCTAAACCGGCGGAGGAATTTGAAGATGGTGCAAACTAGGAGTCTCATCAAATTTTCTCAAGAGATTCTAAAAATATTTTTTCAAAAATTTTCGAATCAAATTGCACTTCTTTTCCATCTCCCTCGAAAACTAGCTTTTTTCAAAAAACAACATTTTTAAAAAGTGACGATCACCATATAACGCATAAATTTTTTTCCGTGAAAGATAAAATTCTAATTCTTTTGAATTTATATTTTTAACTCTCATATCTAGTGCTTCCACTTGGTTAGATAGTTTTTTATTCAATATTTTTTCCTTAATCAAGTTTCAAAGTCAAACGAATTACAATCTCGCATAATGCTGATCAGATAACGATAACTTTTCAGATATGTCAAAATTCTAATTTAATTTTTTGTTGGATCAAGGACTTCAATATCTGGTGCACTCCATATTTTCAATTTTTTTGATAATCTTCTATTTTTCCACATGTGAAGAACAAAGAAATTCATTTTCATGAAAACCTATGTTTAATAAAACTAAAAAACAAATACATAAAACCAAAACATATTAAAATTATATTCATTGATATCTTGTTCTGAGGGAATACCATAATCATTTGAAATAAATTTTAAATGAATTCATTTGATCCCAAAAATCCAAATCAAAAGTGGTTTCTTATTAGCATTTTGATAGGGGTAGAGGAAACTCCATTATAGGTATGGTTTAAAACTAGCGAGGTTCTATCCAAGGGGGTTTGATCTAAGGGGTTTGATCAAATCCTATTCAATTAAAATCCTTTAAATGGAATCCTTTTAAGGCTTAAATCATTATATTTTCTAAAAATATGTGATTTCAGTTTTAAAATTCATTCCTCCTCAAAATTGTAAACCACTATTATGACAAAGACTCTCAATACATCTATAAAAGAGAATGTGCGTGAAAAAGATGGCTACTATATTAAAATAGGACAACATAATAGAAATATATAAAGAATAAAAAAAAGTGAGTCATCCCACACAAACAACAAGTTTCCAAAAGTTGAAGTGTCTAAGTAATTCACCAGTGTGTGAAAACACAAAAAAAAAAAGTACTTGGAGAGAAATCTAGAAAAAGTGCATCTAGCTATGAAGAGCTTTGAAAGATCATCCCAAGATTGTTGGAATCATGAAAAAAAAAGAAATAGGTCAAAATTTATGAGCTTAGGACTGAAAACAACACCTCTAAATTCAACAAGTTGTAGAATGCATGAGTAGTAGAAAAAAGTGATGAGACCCACACCACTAGAAAGTTTGTTGGAACTAGATTTCTAATAATATCTTGTTTTCCAAAAAATAATATTGTATGACCAAGTTATGGCCAAAAGAAAAAAGGCCTCCTTTAGGAAACAAAGGGGTCATGAAGGGGCCATGGAAATGTTCATACCGTTGACATCGACAAAATTTTATGGGGAATATTCCCTTATCATTAAAATTTTTTTTGGCTCCCCTATGCAAAATTCAATGATAGAGTATGTTGCTTGCAGTTAGAATATTCCTTTCACCCTCGAGAAAAAACCTTTTGGTAAAAATTTGTTGACCACTGGAAAAGTTTGCAGGAATTGAGAAGTTTTTGGAGTGTTGATAAATTTTGTCATCAGCTCGAAAAGCACTCACTAGTTTGTGAAGGGATGTCAAGAAACACAGAGCTACCAAAATTAGCCAGTAGGGTAGGTGAAGTGGCTGTTGGTGCCTTTTGTGGGGTCCACCTTGCATAGGCTGGCCTAACAGGCATGCCTACACAAACCATCCTGTGCAAGTATTAAATACCCTATTTTTTAAAAAAAAATTAATCGGCCCACAAAAAATATATTCACCTATGGTGTAGAAAAATGTATCCCTTTACATTTTGACACTTGATTTGGGAATGATTAACATTAAAATAAACCTAATGTTTCCTTGATCTAGTGTTGTAATGTTTTTTACATGTTCACATTAGGTTTAGGGCCCTTTTAAGCTATATAGACCTAATTTTTCCTTAATTTAGTGTTGTAAAGTGTATTTATTTACACCTTCACATTAAGTTTTGGGCCCTCTTGCATTTATGACCTACATATCATCATTAATAGGCCCTTAAGACCCTTTATTATACATCCTAAGGCTTATTTCAACTAAGATTCTGACATAATCAAGAAATACACTTAATTTTCCAACTCCCCAACATTTCCTCTACTTGAAAAGGGTTGGTAGGACCCATATGCCACCTTGGGTGTATGAGTCCCATTGAGATGGGCCCTATACACCACAAGTGGAATATGAGTCCCATTTGGCCCCCTTTTTAGGGTTTTGAGTGGGAAATCAGGGTTTTGAAATCAAATTTAATGATTATCGATATTTGGGATCTAATCAATGGTAAGTTGGATGGAATGCCTATATAAACAAGGTCTCAAATCATTATTTCATCTAAGCATTCATGATATTAACTTAAGAAATTGAGAGTTAAGCATCCTAAGACTTCACAAGAGCATCATAGGGTATTCAAGATACTTTGAAAGGCATTCTAGAGCAAACTTCTTCATCATTCATTGCAGCAATTCAAGATCCATCATCATGCCAAGATCATCAAGCATCAAGCATGTTGTTGAGCTAGTGTTGTGATGTAGCATTTAAGATCCAAGATTAAGCATGGTTTCATATCCAATTCAAGATCAAGATCTACATTCTACAAGGCCACTTCATGTTAGATTGTTGATAGACATCTCAAGACATCATTCAAGGTATCATTGTTCATGTTTCATATTTCATGTATCATGTTCATATTTAATTGCTTCATCATAAGGTTTAATTACCTAAACAGGGTTTGACTAAGGTAAATCCCTGTTCCCTAACAATCAACAAGTTTTTCTCTCTCTACATGCATGATTGATGATCTAGGTGTCTTGGAGCTTGAAGGATCTTTGAAGACTAAGTTGTAAGATTGAAGAAAGTTGTTAGAGTTGTCATATTTCTTGCAATATCATGGAAAGTCATCTACAGGCTAGAATTTAGGGTTTCAGACTTGAAGATTTGGCAAGAAGAAAGCTATAGGAAATCACCAAAGAATACTAGAATTTCAACCAAACCCTAATACTAAGACTAAATCGCCATTTGTGGCATATGAGTCCCAATAATGCCATTTTCTAGGTTTCAAGAGATTCAGATCTATCCTTGAAAGATTCCAATTTTGGCAGAGAAACCCTAGTTTCAGACTAAATTTCCCAGACTCATGTATGAGTCCCAATGGGCATCAAACAATAGGATTTTAGGGTTTTGGAGCTTGTTTTGATCACATCCTTCTCCTAGATGCACCTCTGTTCATTCTTAGTTTGTTATTCTACATTCCAATTTCATTTCCTAGGTCATCTAGTTAGATTTACATATCATTGCATTTCTTACTTTTAAAGCCTTTGCTTGGTGGTGAACCCCCTTTTAGTCTTTAATCACAACCCTAGTATAGCCTTTAACAAATCTCTTTCCCTTATTCCATTCTTGGATTGAGACCTCTAAGGTTTCCTTGAATGACACTTAAGGAAAATAGGTCTAGGTCCCTAAACACTTAGTTTTTGTTCCACCTCCCAAAAGGTGGAACACCTATTTTCTATGTTTCACCACTCTTTTTAAAATATTTTGATTTTTTTTTTTTGTATTTTGTGCCCTAGGGGTTGTATAGGAGCCATATGGCCCACCTCAGAGGTTCTAAATACTAAAATATGGAAAATTTATGGTCAAAATCATTGAATCAGCCTCCTAAACACAACCATGGGTTCCTTTTTGACTCAAAATGCTTTGAAATCGTAGCTACCCTGCAAATTTGTAAAAAAAAAACTGATTGAAACCCTTGCAAATCTGACCTCAAGCGTCCAAATCAAGCTAAACTAAATCTAAATATGGCTTTCTCGACAACTTTAAATTCAACAATGACGTTTTTCTTCACACTAAAATACACCAAGAAATACCCACCTCCAAAATTTGCAAAAAGAGCAAAGGAGATTCTAGATTTGAAGCCTATAACCCTTGTTGAAGAAAAAATAAATCATACATTAAGAAGGGGTTTGCTAAATCCATGCTCTAATACCATGTTAGAATTATGAAAAGCACCATCCACATGATCAAACAATGAAAAAAGACACCTTCCATGCAAGATCTCTACAAACAAAGAATTGCAATATTTCTCAACAAGAAAAAGCTATAGAATGAACCTCAAGAATCTTCAAGGAAAATAAGAGTCTTGAAAGGTTGAAAGTTCTATTAAAAGGAATGAAATCTCAAGAGATAATATAATGAGGGTTGAGTGCTATATAGGAGCAACCCTAAATGGTATAGGGATTAGATTGCGACAAGTGTTAACATCACATGTGATGAGACAAAATGATATAATAATAGCTCTCTATTTAACATAGAAAATCACTTCTAAGTTTAGCTTAAGTACATTAGAATAAATTAGACTAATGATTAATTAAAGACTAATTCATTATTAGCTATGCATGATTATTCTAACAATAACAAAGCATTAAGGATAGGATCAATTGATAGAGCTCAACTAGTTGAGGTGAAAAAAGCTTGAGTTTTTAATATAGGGATCTCGTATCCCAAAGGTACATGATTCAATCTAACTCTAGGAACATCCAAGGGTATAGTGTTGGTATTATTAGCAGTGGTGAAAGAAGGAATGAAAGGACCAGTTTTTACCACATGCATAGACACTCTTGGTATCAGAACATACAACTATGTGCCAATGAATTTTAATTGGACATCCTAGGGATTTCCCAAGATAGGTGTGTACAAGGGGGCATTGTTCTCTACCAAGTTAACTATCCCTCAAAGTAGCTCAAGACCTCTGTGACTTGAGATAAGCAAGTCCCTTAGACCAAAAATGATAAGAGTAGCTTAAGTGTATGCACCAACTTTACTTAAGAAGTCTTTGAACTCTTTCAACCTCTCATCCAAAGACTGGGCATGCTCAAAGGGGACCCTGAGAGCATATTCATAAGATAGGGGAGATGAAGAGTTAAAATGAGTGTTTGGTGGAGAATGCACTTGAACTTTAGCTAATGGTTGAATGAAAAACAAAAGGAGGGGAAAAATTAGATGATAGTCTTGTAGGAAATTCCTCAATATCGAGACCCTGGCAAGGAGGACTGAATTGTCTCACAAAACCCATATCCAAATGTTGATAGCTTCTTCTAACTATGTGCCCAAAAGTAGCGGATTGGATTGTGAAACTCATAAAATGTGTCACAGCACTTGATCCAACACATGTCTTAACAAGAGAGAAGAAAAATTTCAACAAAAGATAAAGGTAAGGATAGGTTCACATTGGGTTCACCAAACTATAGAGGAGTAAAAATGACACCCCCTCCTCCTCTAAGGGCTAGTGTCCCTCAACTAACTCAAGGAGAAAAGCTTAGGTGACAAAATGGCACAATAAGGGATATTGTTTATATTTTGTGTTTTATGGTAATTTAAGGGATAAGAGCTTTAGGGATCAAAAGAGCAAGCTTCAAAGGTCTTGTGAGAAAAATGATAGACTTTGGATCGAGTATGATAGTGTAACACGTGGATGTCCCTACTGTGTGCTGTAGTCTCATACGAACTAAAAATAGATTTTTCTAAGAGAGATGGAAAAGAGCCAACTAGCTATTTTGTGACTAAAATCAAAAGAATGTTAAACTAATTGAATAATAAAAGTAACAGAAAAGGAAATAACATGTATAGATTAAAAAAAATGAAATGAAATGATGAGATGAAAAGGAAGAGAAGAACTCACAAGATGTCCATGCAATGAAGCCTCCCACAATGCTCCAACTTGACAACCTATACATACAAAAATGAGAGAAATATTGGGGTTGTTTTAGGGGCTTTCCTTAATCAAAGCCCCATGTAGTTGTTCCCACCTCTATAGACAACTAGATAGATAGATAGATAGACAAAATAAAATAGACAAGCTCAAGGAAATATATAGACATGACGAAGATGTAAATAGACAAGTTAGAGCAACATGATATCAAAATAAATGATAATGCAATGAGAAAATATGTGGTTACGCTCCCTTTAGCAAGTTAGTGAAGTCGAAAGGAGAGTATGCAACACTTGAAATGTGCCAAGAGAACCAATTTGCTAGTGTAGAGAGCCAAGATGTGATAGAGCTATAAGAAAATGGTGTAGAATGAGAACAAGAGTGAAAGAAAGAGCTAGAAAGAATATAATGGATAGGATGAAAGATAGATTGAATTGAATCAAAGAATGAGAGGTTAGAATGGAGAAAAGCCATGTAAATGGGAATTTTCGGCGCATCTGCAAGCCACAAAGGCATTACAATTTGTGGGTAGGTGGGAATTGTAATATCCCAACATCCATACAAGCATGAATCTTTTCAAGATGTTTGTGTGATGTGCGGATGTCTACATGTTGGGCTAGCATCTGCAACAAAGATTCACTTAAACAATAGAAATTGAAGGGGTTAAGGAAAAAATTAAGGTTAGGAAAAAGGAGAATTATATTATCAATTTTAATTAGGCTAAAGGAGAGGTTATGGAATGTGAAATAATGCAAGGTGTAATTTTTAGCATTACAATTATCATCAATAGTAATGCAAAAAGTAATAATTTATGTCTAGATATATGTTAAACATTAATAATAATCAATTTGGGAAGAGCAGTATAACTAGCATACATATATTAAATATTAATATATATAAAATACACCGAGAGTTATCCTTGAAAAAACAAAGCTCAAAAAAGGAAAGAAAAAAAAGAAGGTAAGGAACCGCTAAGAAATAAAAGCTAAAACAAGGAAATTTTTTCAGTATGTAAACTGCTTTAAAATCTGATTTAAAAACATAAATCTATTGATAAACATCAATTCACAATTATACTATGTAAAAATAGAAGTAAAAACAAAAATTCACAAAGAGATACAAGCGCAAAAGACAAGTCTCAAAAATATTAAACAAAAACTTTAGTTCTCTTTAAATTTTTCATAGTTAGCTTGCTTTGCTCTAAAACACAATAAAAAAATAAAAATACTATTCATCTAAAAGAAAGATATGACATTCAATTTGTAATTTTGTATTATGTAATATTTTTATTATTGTGATTATTCTTGGATCAAAATCATTATGTTCACTAGACAAGCATTTAAATTGTTCAATTATTATATGGTTTACTACTCATCTAGAAGAAATATGCAACTTTCAATTTGTTTTATTTTAGACTTATTATGTTCACTTAGAAGATAAAAAAATTAAACTAACTATGATGAATTTGAAAACCCTAAAATTTTTGATATCTCTTGTAATATTGAATTCATCTTAGACTATTTTTATGATTAAATTGATTAAAATTATAGATGTCATAACCTTATTTACCAATACCATCTCACTATATTATTTTTTATGTTAAAAGATTTAATGATCACTTAAATATAAGCTTGCCCATAAAATCTATGAATATAATTACAGGTTAGACATTAAAAGATTGTGGCTTGTGCAAGAAGACACATGATATTCTTGACATTGAATATTCTTGCAGACAAATGTCTTAGTAATGACTATTCTTCTTGCTACTCATGTAGTGAAACATAGAAATAAAGACGAATTAAGATTCATACAATCCATGCAAAATCTACTCTTGTAAGACTAAGTTCATTTTTCTTACAATTTTGATTCATATGAATTATACAATACTTGTAAATGTTCAGTTCAATTTGCACAAGGTAGTGTGGTTTTTCCAATCGCCTCAAAATAATACACAATTATAATAAGCAATAACTATGCTTAAATTCTTCCAACAATAATGTTTGTTGTGCATTCATATCAAGAAACTAAATTGCAATTTGTCGAGTCTGGAGTCCAACTGTATGCTTTTATTCCAAAAAAACTCAGTTTTTGTTTAATAAAACAAAGGGGATAGCAAAATAAAAATAGAAATCAATCTTCATTACTCAAATCTATACAATTAAATTCAATTTGAATTCTCTTTAGTTTTCCCCTCATTAAGAAGAGTTAATCGAATGCAATTGCCAAAGATTTAGATTTGCTCAAGCAAACTATCCAAGACAATTCATGTGCTCTCTTCTAAATATCAACATAAATTCAGATTTTCAATTAATTACCATACAAATTAAAATAATGATTAATCAGAAGCATCCTAATTCCATCCCAAACTTTGATCAATTAAAATATCATGATCAAAGAAATTCCATTCCAAACTCTATATGAGCAATAAAAATATCATGATCAAAGAAGGGATTTTTGGATGAAATAATAATTAATCAGAAGCATCCTAATTTCATTCCAAATTCTCTGCGATAAATGAAAAGATAATGATCAAAGAAAGGGTTTTTGGATTGTATAGCCACATAACATTCTTGATTATTTACATGGCTTTGATCTTCTTCTGGCCATGCTAGAACAAAATGATATTTTAAAGGTTTCAATGCCAGAACAAAATAATCTTTTCAGAGTTTCAATAATATTGTATACTAACTCCATTCAAGTAGTGCAAAGCCAATTCCACCTATTGTTGTGAAGCCATTTTTGATTGACTATCACATTACACGAGTTGTGTTGGACTCAAGAGATGGTATAACTCACATAGTACCAATCTACGAAGGATATGCCCTTCCCCATGCCATTCACAGGCTTGACTTGGTAGGCAAAGATTTGACCAATGTCATGAGCATGCTACTGATGGAGAAGGGCTACTCCTTCACAACCACAATGGAACAAGAAATCGTTAGAGACATAAAAAAAAAACTATCCTACGTAGCTATAAACTTTGAGGAAGAAATGCTCACTACAAGTGAGTGCTTTGTTCTGGATAAGTCATATGAGTTTCCCGATGTCCAAGTTATCACCATTGGAGAAGAAAGGTTTCGCTATCTAGAGGTGCTCTTCAATCCAACCAAAATTGGGATGGAAGCCCCTAGAATTCACGAATGTCTTCACAAATCATCAAGAAGTGTGATGTTGATGTCAAAAGGGATCTATGTGGTAATATAGTCCTGAGTGGAGGTACCACCCTATTTACTGGTATGGCTAACCATCTAGCAAAGGAACTCACTTCCCTTTCTCCTTCCAATGTTAAGATCAAAGTGGTTGCCCCTCCAAAGAGAAAGTATAGTGTTTGGATCAGTGGTTCTATTTTGGCCTCCCTCAACACCTTCAAGCAAGTATGTAAAATGATAGACTGTATTGTTCAATTGTATGTAATTATGCTACAATGATCTCTATATAAAAGAGTTTTGAGACATGTGAATAGGCTGTCTAAGAGAACAAAGCTAAAAAGGATGGAAAATCCTCGAACAAGCTAAGAAAAAACCTATAGAATTAAAGCAAAAAACTCCCCATTGATCATGCATTCAAATTTTTTTTGGGATGGGTTTATGAAGGAGATCGAAGGGCTAAGTTGGCTGTCATTTGAACGTAAAATTCAACGTCAACAGTTTTTTCTTACAATGAATTTGGGTTTTGATAGATTCCATTGTAATACACCTCTTGGCATAATTATAATAAAATTTATTAATATTATTAAATTATTTTAATTAAATAAATTATATATTAATTAGAAGGCCTAATTTAATTGTTTAAATTTAAAATTATTAAAAAAAAAATTATCTTGAAATATCATTTAATCAATATGAACAAAAATGAGTACTCTAAATAATTTATATAGTCTAAATAAATAAAAATATTTAAACAAATAAATAATTAATCTAGATGCATGACTTCAAATTAAGAATTTAAATAATTGAAATTAAATATAAAAAATTGATACTTAGATGAAAATTTGATCATGGAGTTATAATGGATTTAGGTTTGACTTTTATGAAAATTTTAAATTTCAAAAAATGTTTGAATTTTACTTTAAATCATATATGTGAGTGTAGATCTAAACTTACACATAGGTTTATTTTGAGACTCATGTTTATGATCTAGCAAAATGTGAACTTTTAGAATTTTGCTTGCTCTAATTTCTTATATGTAAGTGTGTGCAAGGACAACCACTATTCAAGAACACATTTGAGAAATTTGTAGAATTGCAAGTCAAGTTATTCTTAATTACACCCTTAAAATAGTCACTTTATAACTTTGAACAAAAAATTGAATGCATCAAACAAATATAAAATATCCTAAAATAATATCACAATTAAACAAAAAATAATTAAATTTTCTTCTTAATTCTTTGATCAAAATATTATTTAAAATAAATAAATAAATAACTTATAAACCAATAAAATCTTAAAAAACTCAAAATTCTAAATCATCTTAAATATAATTTATTCAAAAAGTACATTTAAGAAATTCTATCTGGTTATAAGTTTATATCTATATTTTAACTAGTTGGGAGTTGCCTTACTTTACAAGTTCCAACTGCAACTTAGTGCACCATTTCTAGTTAATAATTCTTTAGAAACCAGAATCTTGTAAATTGTCTTTGTAATACAGCAGCGGCTGAAATATTGCCTTACTTTACAAGTTCCAACTTGCCTATACCTTTCATGGTTGAAATCTTCAGCGGCTGAAATATTGGAGCTACAGTATTAGAAAATAGAGACAGCAGCGGCCAAGTCAGAGATCAAATAAACGTAAATGACTTCAGATCCTACCCTATCAGACAAGTTTCTTGTTAGGGTCGCTCAGCAAAACCAAACTAATATATCGTATTTTCCCAATTTGCAGCGAGGGACTACAGTGCGGGGCGAGCCGTAAGGAGCTTGAGAAGCGAGGCGGCTTTCCTCTTCGACCGAGATGAACCGGTGGATGCCACTATTTGCACGGGTGCAATAATTCTCTCGCCCAACCTTGTTACCATATCCTCCATACCGCTGTGACACATTGCTGTCAATACTGAGATGGTGTTCTCTTTTATTCTATCGGATCCCACGCTAACCAAATCAACCAAAGCGGGAATGACCGGTTTGTCGATGCTCAGAATCTCGTCCGCTCCTTCCGAGCAGCCCGCCAGAAGGGAGAACAGCGCGAGAGCTTCAGCTGTTACGCTCACGCCCCCCTCCTCCTCGACCCTTTTTTCTACAATCAGATCAATCAGCATCCGAACTACACCAGCCTTCAAAACGGCGTCTTTGTTTTTCTTGTATACTGAAAGGTTGAAAAGGGCGTTAGCGGCGTCCTTTTTACCTCTAGAATTGCCTTCTCGAAGGAGGGTGATCAGAGCAGGAATGGCCGCAGGCTTGGCGCCAATGGTGATCTTGTAATCGTCCACTACAGAGAGACTGAAATCAAAGCAGCGGCGTTCTCTCGAGCGGCCATAGAGCCGCCCTGTAGCACCACTCCCACAATGGCATCCACAGCGCCCGAGGCATCGATTATGAGAGCCTTATTGTTGTCGTTGATGGAGATGTTCAGCAGCGCCGTGACGGCGTTTTCCTGAGCCCTGGAATCCGAAGATGAAGATAAAAGAGGGACCAGGAAAGGGATAGCACCGGCCTCAGCTATGCACCTGCGAATGTCCGTCCCGCGCTTGGCCAGAAGGCGAAGCTCGTAAGCCGCCTGCGTCTGTACTTGCGGGGAGCCTGTGGCGAGCTTTCTGACCAAGAAGGCAGCTGTCATCTTAACGGCATCCCCACCGCCGCCTGCGGTGTTGGCGAGGTGAAAAGGCACGTTGTGACGATCGCACCACTGGCTAACGAGGCTGCGTAATGCGTGGTTGGGAATTAGAGTCGGGTGGCGCGAGAGCTTCTGGCCGGTGAGCGGACATGTAAAGTGACCCGAGTCCAGCCATTCGGAGATTGAGGAATGGTCGTAAGTGTGTCCCGATGGCAGAATTACGGGATCTCTCATAAGATCCAACGATATCGGGCACTTCAAATGTTCAGGAACATTCGAATAATAATTATCTCTCTCCGTGCCCTCAAAAGGACTTGCAGCGTAGCCCAAACCCCTCGCATCGCTGAAGGTCGGGGAACATGCCACTAATTCACAATCCTCCTCTTCCACTTCCTCTTCTTCTCCCTTGAACAAGATCGATTTGGCATAGATCACCAGGCCGATCAGGCTCCGTAATCTGTCCATCGCATAAGGCGCCGCAGCTGTGCTGGCCTGCAGTGTGATCTGTTCCTCCAGTTTCCTGATCTCGCTTCTGCATTTGGAGAGGCTGTCAAGACCGATACCAAAGAAGAGGCCCCTCAACCTCTCCGCATCCGGTGGCGCTCCCTTGTATTTCCTTTCCAGACGTGCCACGGCCTCCTCCAACTCACGTAGCAGGTCCGACTCCTCCTCGTCCCGCTCGGGAGTGATTGTTGCATGTATCCTGATCAGCTCCACGTGGTCCAGGACCTCCTTTGACACGGCCAGCAGCCCCAGCGGCAGCATCTCGAGCGCTTTGGCCATATCTCGCGTGATTTCCTGCAACCGCCATGACACAGAGCCGGCTTCCATGATGTCCCATAAGCAGCTGGTGGTCGTGTCTTGTAATATGTCTTTGGTCTTGTTTATCACCGTCAGGAGCTCTCTTAGACTTGCTATCGCCGAAGGAGGTATGATCACGTCTTTATCGTTAAGCTCGTGGAAGAGCAAGGACAGGAGGTTTATTCTTCGACAGATGCAGAGCACATGCTGAGTATGATTCCATAGATTTGGTTTCTCTAACAAGCCTATCTCCTTGGAAGCGATGAGCAGGGATCGAACAAGACACGTAGGTGCTTGAATTGTGAGATGGGGGCTCCATAACTGTGGAGGCAATTTGATTTCTCCCAATCTCTCCAGACGAGGGAGCCTTAACGAGAGATTTTTTGTTTCCATTTCACTGATATTACTACCGATTTGTGTGAATTAAATAGAAATTGTCGATGGTGTTGACTGGGTATGGGTATTATCTAGAATTATGTATAATATATTAAGCCAGCATCGTCAGTGCTCGGTAGTGAATTATATAGACGTTGTCCATGGTGTGAAATCGACTGGGTATTGGTATTATCGAAAAATATGCCTAATATATTAAGTCAGCATCGTCAGTGATTCAGCCATTTCACATCCATATCAAGGAGAGGAGGCCGGTTCGTCATTCACATCAATTAAAAAATCCTCTAAAAAGTAAGTTCTGCTTAAATTGGACGCTGTTTCATTAAACTTAAGCCACGTATCAATTTCCTAAAGAAAGTCAACTTATTGTGAGGAGGTGTTACATCCTTAATTCCCCCATCTATATGTCGTCATATACATAGTTTATCTAGATCTAATTTTTTTAAATTATTGTAAAGAAAAATAATGTTCCTATAGGTTTAGTTGACTTTAGTAGATTAATTAACTAATTTAATAAAATATACATTTAAAGATAATAAATTATGGTTAATAATATTAAAGGTGACATAAGTTAATAATATTAAAGGTGTGGTGTAATGGTTAGTAAATAATAATGTTGTTGAAATCAAGGTTCAGATATCTATTGAATCATTATATTTGTGGGTTTTTTGTCTTTTCTAGACCATTGTGTTCACAAGTTTGAATAGTGATAATGCGATGGGAAGAGGTTGTCTCAATTACGAGTGCTCTAACTTAGGTCTAACTAAACATTCTTTAATTTTTATCAATAAAAATAATAATTAACTATGAAGTTGAGTTTATTTGAATATTAAATTTATTAATTCAAATATTTGAGAATGTGAAAAACAAGTCTATTTAACTCTAATATCGAAGATGCATAAAGAATGGTGTAGACCTAAACTTAATGAGCCTTATGATTAGAATAATATATGATAGACTAGTAATGGTTATGGGATAAGGAAAAAGGTTGACTACACAACAAAGAAGAAAAATATGTGGAACTTTGTTCTTTTGTGATCTCTAGACTATTTTTGTTCACTTCACCCAATGAACCTTAATTTCTTATATCTAATAACGTGACAATATTTTTAAATATCTTAAAGATTTGTAAATAAGTTAGAGTTTTTGCACTTAAATATTATAATCTTCAATAATGCAAATACTTCTTGAATAATTGTACAAAACTAAATTACTTTTAGTATATTAATTGAAATGCTAATAAGAATTATATGTGAATACAACTCTTATCATTGATTAATTAGAAAGAATATATTAAATATCTTTAAATACAAAGACATAATCATATATTTTGCAAATTTATGTAATCTGAAATAATTCATTTTAATCAACTCATAACAAGTAGTGTGAGAAAAAACAAAAGACTCAATTTAAAATTTAAAAATTAAATTTGATCAAAATCAATTTTAAACTCATAAATTAAAACTAAATCAACATATAATAAATACTACACATTAAATTAAGATTTTTAAAATATAAAAAATAGAAAATAAAAAATTATTTAACTAACTTTCAAACCAAAATATACTAATTCTGTACTATTCAATATATAAAAATACCCTTATTAAAATTACCCCAAAAATAAGGAAAAACGGCAGCACCGCTTCACGTCTCTTTCGAATATATTCGGACGATCAAATGGCATATAAAATACAGGCTTGAACTATCGCATATGACGTTTTATTAAAATTCATTTGTATTAAGTGTTTGGTTGTATTAAAAAATACAATGTCTTTCTTCGAAGTGCGCATAATTAGTCAGCGTTAATATACAGAGTGGACGGGATCAGTTGCAGCGTTACGTGTAGCGGAGACAACGCAATTAGATCATAGTTTACGAATATACTGGCAAATTTGCAGAAATGGTTATTTTACTCATATCAGTTCCATCGGAATAGATTTTGTACCAGAAGAGGACTTCTTCGGGGAAGCCTTCCGCGACATCTTGGACGGGTCTCTTCTGGTGAAAGCAGACTATTTCCCGCTACTCAATACGACCGTCGCCCTTTCACTCTCTTCTGCCGCCACCGTCTTACCCGTAGACGTGTAGTAGAAGCTTCTTCCTCCACTCAGCCATGTAACCGAGGAGAAAAATCTCGTTGACCTCGAAGACGTTTTCCATGCACAATATTACGTCGACCTTCATCCAGATTTGAAGTGAAGCAGATGGATTGCCTGCATGCAGCACTGTCGCAGTCTCTGCTCTATCGGCCTACTGCCATGCAAGCCACTAAACCCATAGAGAATGATGTTTTGTTCGATGGTACAGCTGTGGACACTTGAACGAAGTTGGTGTATCTGATTTACTCCTCAAGACTTAGCAGTACCTGGAGTGACGATTGCCTCGATTTCAAGCAGGAAAGATGGATAAAGAACTGTAGACTTGTAAGCGAGTCTGAGTTCAGAATTGTGTAACGGAGGACCCCGGCGTTGTTGGGATAAAGTTTTCGAACTGGCAGATCGACAAGGCAGCTGCTTTCATTGTCGTTTGAAGATTGTGGATACAATTGTCAACGTGGAAGTAATTTCTGGGTAAATTTAATGACCAATTTCATTGTGTGTCATGCATATTGGTCACTATTTTAGCGAATAATGAATGAATTTCAGAAAGAGTAATAAAATCTTTCTAATATTTCAAGATTGAGCAATGTTCAATGAACTGAATGAACTAAAAACTAAGAGTGATAAATTTCTTGTAATATTTCAACTTGTTACTATTGCAATTTTTTCAATCATATGATATACCTTTTCCTTTAATTGTGTCGCATACTAGATCTAAAGAAGTAGCTTTTATTCCCGTTAATCTTATGGTTGTCAATAGAATTATTAAGTTTGTTTTTGTTTGTTTGTTTGTTTGTTTGTTTTTTTGTTTTTTTGTTTTTTGTTTTTAATCTTATTAAATTAGTATAGATATTTAAAAACTAAAAATTAATAAGAATTATTATTTTTATTTTTTTGAATAGTGTTTGTATTTTATTTTATATTAAAATAAAAATGATATAATATTCATTAGAAAAGTTGGGATGGTAGAATGGTACATTTAAAAAGTCTAACAAGATCAAGTTTAAAATACAAACAAAAAAATACAATTAAATAACTAATGTAATGTCAATATTAGGTGATCATTATCATTAGAATTTTGATCCCAAACATTAGTATAGGTATTATCATTAATGGGCTCCCAACTAGTGATCATGCCTTCCTCTTCAAGAGTGTCTTTGATAGGTTGTTAGGTGTAGATTATAGAAATGAGAAGTTGTAGATGAGGAAACTTATCAAAACTAGGCCAACCAACCTTCCCACACCCATTAGAAGAGAGAGAAGACTACCTAGAAGGTTGGGACTAGGCACAAGCATCACAGTCTTGAGAATTATGAGGTTGACCCCCACAAGATTGAGATCTATGGTCTCTCTTACTAAACTAATTGCGAACACACCAATGACCCCTCAGAGGAGAGGGAGAGTTTGAAGGAACTTTGACAATAATATAGGGGGAATTTCCATAGTGGTCCAAAAAATCTTGAAGATGGGTAACCTCAAGTGTAACTTTGCTAGCTTGCAATTGAAATTGCATGAAAAAATTAGAGAAAATTGTATCCTTGGTGTAAAGAGAGAAATGAGCATTTGCATTGCAATATAAAACATAATAGATTTTAGATCTTTCCAAATATAGAATAATATCTCCATCTTGAAAGCATGCCAGATTTGGTTGTAATTGTGTGAGAGACAAGGCCAATCCTTTGGTAGAACAATATTCTTGGAGAATGTCAAAGGATATAATGGTTTGTAAAGGTAATGGATCTAGCTGCAACCCTCTTGTAGTTGAGAGAAAAACCAAAAAATATGCTTGAGACTCTCGACATGTCCACATAAAGGACATTGAGGGAAAGCGATGTCCATGTGTAGGATTCAATTTCCCATTGGAAGACCTTGATAAAGAATGCACCATGTGAAATAGCTAATTTAGGTTCCAACATAATAGACTAAATGCATTGAAATAACAATGCCAATTTCTAAGAGGATATTGAACTTACCAATGATGGTTAAGTTAATCAACCATAGAAAAATGTGAAGAAATCCACAAATAACCTTTACAAGGCTTATAACTCCAAAAGGAGGTTTTTGGGTACCATCTCCAATCTTTCCACCAATTTTTACGAGACTAAACCCCAAGTTTGCATAATATTATGGGGAATAGAAGCAATAACTACCTGAAAAGCCTCTTAGTAATTAGCAAGCTTGAATTTAATCTTGAACTCAAGACACATTAGAAAATTCTTGGTGACTCTACCAATAAGATCTAGAAGAGTCCACACTCTTTGTTTCAAAAAGCAAAGAGCAAGAATCCAAAGCAAATTGGTTAGAGGTTGGCTTTGAGACCTAAGGATGAGAGACCACCAAATGAATTACTAGTTGATGGATAACCCATTACTAAAATCATGTCCTATCCATCTAAGCTAGGGTTTGACAACTTCTCAAGCTTTCTAAATACTTTTGATAACCAAGGTGCTCTAAATATTGACAGGATCTTGCATAGTAAGAAGGGTACCCAAATCAAAGCCTTTCCATGTAGGGAACATAAAAGGGTTCTAGTGATAATGCAATACCAAACAAGAATATTCCAAGCTCCATTACCTCCAAGTCTCTAATAATATATTTGAGACAAAGACCAATTCCTTACCAACAAATGTAAATTGTACCAAGAGCCCCAACATCAAAAGGTAGGAAACATAAATCCAAAGTGACATGATGGATGCCTTGATGAAAATTATTGGAATCCAAAAGGAAACCACAAGGGAGCTGTCAATATTTAAGTAAGAAGACTTACAAGGAACCCAACATGAGGAATAATAGACATGAGTAGCTAGAAGAATTTTAGCATAAATCTTAAACTTACTAGCCAATGATAAAGGCTTGATAATCCAATGTTGGAGAAATTTTCTCAATTCTAGTAATAATAACTTGCCAAACCTTGGAATTTGAGGCTTGGAATACAAAGGGAATCACAAAGAATCAAAATAATTCTTCTTCAATCCATTTCCACCAAAAAAATCAAGCCATGCAAGTCGAGGAAGGAAATACTAATGATAACGTTGGGTATTTTTCCATTGAATGATGGAGCCTAAATCTTCTAAAAAAATATTTAAGAAATGCAAGGCTTGATTGACATTGTTATCCTCCTTAAGGAGAGTGAGGAAAGAGTCATTGAAAAAGTGACCATTAATTAATTGCTAGGAAGAATTGGAAAGAGAAATCCATTTGACATGAAATTATTTTATTTATTATTATATGACTATATATAATTTAATTTTAGTTAATAATTATTTATTTTATCTTATATCATTTATTTTATTTTTTATTTGAAATAGTTTTTTATCGATAAATAATGGTTATAAATTAGGAGATTACCAAAACTTATCATGAATAAGATATTTACCCTCTAATGATGGATATAGTAAATATCTCCTTTGGAATTTCAATGGCTATGTTTTTTATTAAAAAATAGGGAAGGAACTTGATCCCTTTACAAAAGAAAATCAACATAGAAACATAAAACTAGAGAGAGACAACTCAAGCACTAGTGCTTGAACCCTGCAACTTTTCCCCCAAGGGCTTGTCAAGTGAAACATAGTCCTTCTTAGAGGTGCATTTCTTCCTACATTGGGAAATTGTCCAAGAATAATGAATAACTAGATTTGAATCATTAAGATAGGAAGGGGGAGAATCCCCTTCAAAGTGGCTAATAAATGGATCAACTAGAACCTTAGGTAAAACATCCTTGTCCAAGATTGGAGAAACATGAATTGTAGTAGAGATAACCTTGTCCAAAATTAGAGCAGCATCGGTTACATGAGAGGTAGCACCTTCAATAGTAAGAATCATAGTAGAAAACACCTTGTGCAAAATCAGAGCAACAAGAGCCACAAGGGATGCAACACCAAGAGCAGTAGGATTAATCTTTTGAGAAAAAGGAGGGCCAAAATCCCTATTATCAATAGAAGAGATATCATTAGGGAACATGATAAGATGGTCCCTAAGAGTATTCTTTCACTAGTTAGAGGAAGAAATAGGACGAGAGCCACATGGGTAGTCATGATCCAAGTGTCTAGTAGCAAAATATCATCTATAGTGAAATGAGATTCCTTCATAATCCACAAGCTGAGAATAAGACCAACCATTAACTTGAAGCACAACCTCACTGGCTAATGCCTGAGTCAAATCAACCTCCACCAAAATCCAAGCATAGGAGGTGTGGATGAAGTTCTTGGAAGTAATTTCGACTTTCAAGAACCAATCAAGAGCATTACCAATGCCTTCAAAAGTAGAGGGGCACTAGAACTGTAAGGGAAGATAAGACAGTCTCACCCAAATAGGCATAGCATCAATGTGTTCCTTCAAGGGTTTGAAGAAAAGGACCCAAGGCCTCATTGATAATGGATGAGAATCTCATTCCCACAAACCATGATCTAAGATTACCTTTCTATCCTTAGCAGAAACAAAGAAAACAACAAAAAAACCTTTGGTAGAAGGGTAAATTTCAATCTTACCCTCCACTGAAGGTGTCTAATGCTTTGAGATCTAGAGGTGCAGATTTGAGAGAGAAGGCCATAAGCAACAAAACTTACAAATAAGGAATGTCTTGGAGAAAAAATCAATGCACTTAGAGAATTCCTTCTTGGGAGAAATCACTGGAGTAGTGGTAGCACTCATAAAAAGGGACACAAAGCCCACCCCCACCTTTCTGGACTGCACAACATCAACAAATGAAGTACCTAAAATAGAGCCATTCACCATAGGAGATTCCACTAATTTCTCCACATTAGGAGACCTTGGGGAATCCAAAGCCTCCACCTCAGAAGACAAAGCTTGCATAGGCAAAGGTGAAACATCAACAAGGTCTATCACCAAATCACATCTAGGCAAAGAGAACTCACTCAATGCAAGGGAGTGATCTTATCCTAGGACTAAGAGATTAGGTTCTATTGCTATGTTAATAGTGATTAGTTCCATTAATTTTTGAACACTTTTTGTCTTCTGTCATTTCAATCTTTGACAATGTATTCATTTTATGTTTCAGTCTAGGCCAAGAATTAGTATTTGAGTCAATTATACATTCTTCATTCATATCTATCCCATAGTTGACAACTTGGATGTCATCCTCTTCATTGATCTCCCTATAACTATAATTAATGGTGTAACTTTTCATCTTATCCAAAAGAGACCATGCTTGTAAAAGAGAATTATTGGTTTTATAGTTTGCTAAGTTTTTCTTTTTTACCACATTAACAATTATCATTGAGTCACCTTCAATTTTAACATTTTTAGAACTATAAACATTACATGGTTGAATCCCAAGGATGAGGACTTGGACTTTATATTTTTTGTTGGTTCCCTCATTTAGTCTCTCTAAAGATAATCCAATAATTTTTCCATATTCATTTTTAATATATCCAACTCAAAATCCTCATATTCCATTATGATGCTCCATCAAAAAATATTTAAACCAATATGAGGTAAGAGATTTCCACTACACTTATTTTGTGATATTTGAAGAGTCAACTCTTTCATTCTTTTTAATTGGAGGGGATTTAAGTTTGTGCTAGTTTCTTATCATTTCATTGTCCCATGTAATGGAGCATTTCTATTTTAACGAAGTTATCATAATGTTGTGTTATTTAATACCATTTTAATGATATTTTATATTTTATTATGTGTTCTCTAAGATTTTGTAGATATTTGGGAAAAATTTGTGTTCTTATACACATCCTTTAGTCATATTTATCTTTGTTTTTTTCTCCAAAAAATATTTTCCCTTGCTAATATTTCTAAATATTTTTCCGTATAAGTTCTTTTTTATTTTTCACAAATTTCTCAGTTTATCCCTTTTTGAATAACCACTTCAATTATATTTCCCATTTTTTATTTGTATGTTTCCTTTTATTCAAAGTTGTTCTTGAAATATTATATATTCCATTTTTAAGAAATTTCTCACATATTGTAGATTTTATATCATTTTTTATATTGTTCTTTAGCCCACCATTTTTTCATATTAGCTTCAAACTCAATATTTCTCATCCACATGTTTTCAAAATTTAAAGGGAATCTTTCAAGATTTTGTTCTTTTGTGAGGAGCTAATTCAAAAAGCAATCCGATCTTGAAATGGGAAGAGTTCATATATTCACATGATAGGGGAGGGTATTCCAACCACCCTTGCGCATAATATATTTGATTGTTATGATATATTGCTAAAATCCATTCTCTAATTAGTCCATGTATATAGATTACTTTTTGGTTTTATGTCTAGCAAGTTTGCTTTTGTTGTAAACTCTATAAAATCTAACTTTATGATTGATTCTTATTTCTCACCAATCCTTTTTGCCCTCATCATTTAGTATTACTTTAAAATTTATCCATCAATAATCACAAATTATTGGTGGTTGGAACTAATAATATTTGTTATATCTTCTCATAATTTTTTATTTTATGTGCATAGAATCAGTCCATGTGTACATTAATCAATAAAAAATGAAACTTATTAAATATACAAGTTATTTTATATAACTATGACTATTCTTCTTAAAGATCACTATATCTATTTTTTAAGTTTTTTAAATGGTAGCCTTGCCTTTAGAAGCATTGGTCGATTCCACAAAGTGTCAGGTGCCTCCATTTTTTCATTTTTATATGCCACTACTTTTCCATCTTTGTTTTTTGATTTTTCTTTCTATATGAGGAGTATATCAATGTCTAATATATGCATTTGGTGCTTGACCAAGCACTTTTTGTTAGGGGCATTTATGCCCCTAAAATTATACATTGTGATATTTTCTTTTCAACATAATATTTATCTTCACTTATCCTTTTTTCTCCCCTTTTTTGGAAAGTAACTTATTAGTTTGCCTTCCTTTCATTATTTATTATCCACAATCTAGATTATCAAATTTTTACATCAGTTGGTTAATCCCTCTTTCTTTCAAAAATATGACATACTAAATTTCCCCCCTTTCTTCTTCCTCATTTTTTTTCTTTTTTTTCTTTTTTTTCTTTTTTTTCTTTTTAGACTACAAGAATTGGTTAGGTATCCATCCCTCTATAAACTGTAGTGCACCTGGTAAATTTTTTTCACGTGACTGGTGACATTAACACGACATGCCCTTCGGTAGCATGGGGATGATGGGGAGACTAGACCTCATGACCTCTTGCTTACAAAAAGATTCTTTAACCGATCAATCTAGGACCATTGCCCCTAAAATTTTAGTGATATTAAGGTTTGGGCCTTTGGTTATTGGCACTACAGGTAGGAAGCCCCACTAGTTCACCAAGGAGCCTCCCCTTAACATCAGGGTAAAAAAAATCCATTGGTAATATGGTAGAGAGCAACCTCATGAGGTTTGAACCTTGGTTGTTGGATCTACAGGAAAGAAGCCCCACCATTTCACCAAAGGGTCACCCCCTAAATTTAAGCGATATTAAGGTTTGGGCCTTGGTTGTTGGCACTATAGGAAATAATCCCCACCGGTTCACCAAGGATCCTCCCCTTAACACTAGTGTAAAAAGACTCAATTATTGACACGGTAGAAAGCAACCCCATGAGGTTTGAACCTTGGTTGTTGGCTCTATAGGCAAGAAGTCCTACCATTTCACCAAAGGGTCACCTCTCTCATTTATTTTCTTTGAGTTTCATTTTTAAATTATAATTTTTATACTATTCTATTTATTTTCTTCTTCTATCTTCTTATTATTTGTACCCTTAAATATCCTCTATCTTCCTCCTTGAAGGAGTGTAGAGGATGTTTGGTGCTTGAGGAAGTGTTGAGAAGCATGTTGGTGTATATTTGGGTCCTAGCTAAGTAGTGGCATGGTCTACCTTCACTTCTTTCTATGGTGGAAGTGTTTGGTGCCAACCTATTTAGTGATGCACATGTGACGTGCATACATTTGCTTAAGGTCAACCTAATTAAGTTTGTTTTAGGTCATCAAGGGTATACATGCAAGGAAATTTATAGTTTGAAGGTTGTGATGTGAATTTGACCAAGTGTGGTGATCTGAGTGTGATCTTTAATGCATATGACTTTCAAATATAGTGAGTAGAAGGTGTCTACATTTTAACCTATTTGGTGAGTTGTGTGTGCTTCAATGGAACTATACCCTCAAAATATGAGAGATGCATTGTTAGCAGTTCAAATTGGTAGTGAGCCATCCCTTCTTCTAGTCTTTCTTCTTTTGGATAGTGAGTCCTTTTGGTAGTGAGCCTTTCTCTATTTTTTGGATAGTGAACCTAATTGTATTTAGTGTTGCAATTCATATATTAGTGAGTTAATCCTCACCATGGTTTTTTCCTTATTGGGTTTTCTATGTAAATCTAGTGTTCCTATGTGTTTTGGCATGCTTGCATTAATGGTTTACATGTTAATACTATGTTAATGCATGTTAAGGGTTTAATGGTTGATAAGGGTTTGAAAATATATTGAGGGACTAAATGTTTAAAGTATACAACTGATTAACCCCGCCTCTCAGTTGTCATGTGCATCTAATATACCTTAATAGAATTTTCAAGAGAGGACATTATCTAGAATGTTTAAAGTTCATTTTCACATTATAATGGAAGTGATTAAGCATGGGAGCGCTTAAACTTACCTTCCAAAGCAACATATCTTATGAAAAATTTCACCATTCTTCTCCAAATGCCTAAGATGTCATCTTTGTTGAATTCATTATGTAGATGATTGATCTCCTCCCCTTTAAAAATATTTCCATCTCCTTTTGATAGTTTCCTTTAGGCTTCCTAGGGAGACAGGCCCCTTCTAAGGAAATACCAATGACCTCGACTAAAAACTCCATGTTAACAAAGAAAGAGTAGTCCCCAATAACCACTTTATCATCCTTCCAAGAGTTGGAAAATTCTATGGATATGTTAGGGCCATGCTCCACCATATCCTTGATATAATTAGCTAGCTTGCCACATTGAAGGATAGTCCAAACATCTTTATCCTTCTTCCCAACCTCGGAGGAGGTAGGCTTCTCTTGGACATGATCACTACCCATCATAATAGACACTTCAAACATAGGAAAATTAAGAATTTTGAAGAAGAACTAGTTATAATTCACAATTAGAGACAAAGCTAACATATGCAAAGGTGGAACAAGATAAAATATTACCTAATACACAACCTGTGCTAGTTGTCAATATGAACTAATGAGGAGTTCAACTCAAACACAAAATTAGAGTAATTTTTTATCATTAATTAAGAGCTCAGGCATGTAATTTGGGATCATTGATAAATTATCTCAAATTATAATCTTTTTATAAAGGCTCTCAAATTTACCAAAGCATTAGCCACTTCGCTACCATCTTGGAACACATGAAAAAATCTACAATTACTGAAGTTCATTATGACATCATGAGTCAAAAGGATGGGGTCTTGTAAGGTCCAACATGGGGTCACCTTCCCACTTAGCAACATGATTATGTTTCTCATATCACCTTCAATTTCTAGAGTGGAAATTCCAATATTCCTAGCAATAAGGATCCTCTGATAAGCAACCACAACTTTTGCATAGTTAGAAGTTTGCAAACCCAGATTAACTACATAAGACAAAACCATCTTTCTTTTGTGGTCTCAAATTATGCCACCCCCACCTGCCTGACCGGAGTTCCCTTTGGCCGAGTCATATATGGATTTTATTTTTGTTGAATATAAAAATAAATAAAATAAAATAAATTAGAAATTTTAACATAAAATAATTAAACTTTTTAAAATTAAAATGTTAAAAAAATAGTGACAATTCAAGTTGTTAATATTTTTTAAATTAAATTAATAAACCAATTATTCTAAACATGACATTATTTTTTATTAAATAAAAACAATAAAAAATACAACTTATAATATGATTAGTTCTTTGCATAACTATATTTAGGATATTTTATGCCTATATTCAAAATGAAATGGAAACTACATGTTAGATACAATTTAGATATATTTTATAAAAGTTAATATATTAATAAAAAAATACATAATCATTTAAGATATGACACATTAATATTAATTATTAAAACTATATAAACAATATATATTAATAACTATAATGTAAATTGTAGAATATTGCATACTTATATTATAAATTTCATGAAGAATATAAATCTTAAAATAAATTTATTAATTTAATAATTAAAATAATTTTAATATTAAAAATATTAATTTACAATCGAGAATATAGATTTTAACAATATATTTTGTATACTACTATCTTTAAAAACTAAAATTAAAATAATAAACATATGTAAAATTTTGCATAATCATTTATGACATATTAATATTAATTAAATAAAAATTAAATAAATGTTAATATATCAATTTTATAATTGTATATTTTAGATTTATAAAATAATATTATTTAAATATATTATAAAACATTTAATATATTTTTTTAATTTTTTAAAATTAATTATCGTTAAAATAATTTTAATATAAAAAATTATAAATTTTCAATTAAGAATATAAATTTAGGTGAAATAAGCTATTTATTCAATATTTTATTTAAATAAATAAATAACGTGTGTTTTAGTTTTCAATTTTTATAAAGTAAACAATATGTTACTAGTATATTTAAAAATTGAAATACAAACTCAACGTATTAAAAATTTCACATAATCATTACAAATTTTGATTATATATTTTGTTTAAATTAAATGAATAATGAACCAATTATTCTAGACAAGAGTTATTTTTACTATAACATTTACTACTATTATTAACTAATTTAGCTATTTGTAGTTTAACTTAATAGCATATCTATCATATTACATAGTCTATATAGAAAAACATCAAGAGATATCAATTCTAGGAATCCAAAATGATAATAATTTTAAATAACATAAATGGGTAAGTGCAAAAAGTTGAGTCCACGGAACGTGGAAGTTTTTGCCTTAACCAAAAATTGAAATCAGCTTTGATAAAATGGGATCCCATTCAGCTTCAGGATCCCGAGCCTAACAGGAAATGGGATCCTGCTTTTTAAAAATCAGGATCCCGCTTTTTAAAAATCGGGATCCCATTTTGTAGAAATCGGGATCCCGTTTTATATTGCTATTTATTTTTTTAAAAACAAACAAAGTTCATTACACAACGGATGGGATCCCAAATACTGGTGACAACGACCCCCACAAAAAGCTACAGGTACCCACCCATGCCCCCCTTTTTTTACATTTTTCTATTTTTAATTGAAATTTTGAAGAAAATAAGTGAATTTGGCATGTTTTTTTTAATTTATTTTAGGTTTTGAGCATTTTTTTTCTTGTTATAGTAGAAATGAGTAATTGTAAAAATAGACGAAAAAATGCAATGAAACCTGAAGGTTTTTTAATAAAAATGAAAAAATGAACCTTGAATTGTGTTTTACAAACATAATTTAACTTTCAAAACCTAAATTGTATGATTAAACCAAAAAAAATTGAATTTGAAAACCCTAATTGAAACAAAACAAAAAATTGCATTTCAAAACCCTAGAAGTTGAAATGAAATAAAAAAATTGCATTTAGAAACCCTAATCAAGCTTTTTGAAACCCTTAATTCAAATCAAATGAAAAAAATTGAATTTGAAAACCCTAGTTTGAATTGAAATGAAAAAATTGCATTAAAAACCCTAATTGCTTAGAAATTGAAAGCCTAAATTGAATTGGAACAAAAAAATTGTTAAAACCCTAAATTGAAATCAACAAATCATTTTGATTTTGAAAACTAGGTAATTTCGAGCTCAAAAAAATTCATTTGCATTGCTTAAATGTTTTAAATTTTATTTGCATTGAATGGAAAAAATGATATGTTAAACTTTAGTTTCAATGTTAAATTATAATTAGATTAGAAAACAATATGTTAAAGAATAGTTAAAATTCATAAAGTTTATCTTGATGTTTGTTTGCAAATTTAGTTAGAAAATTTGTAAATCTAAGCACATACAATCGATTCCAATTGGCACTAACTTGCAAGTCTAAATTATGCCAAGGCCACCCAAACTTCACCCTAAGTTTGCTAAACCCTAGACCCTAAACTGTAAAATCTAAACCCTCAACACTAAAGCATTTGAATTTTGTCTTAGGACCTTAAAATGAAATTTGGTTGCCTTAAAAAATCCTCTGTTGTCACCATTTAGTAGAGCTATTTGTAATGTTTTCACTTATTTGAACACATAATATAAAACCTTTTGGTTTCTACAAGTTTATGAAGAGTGGATGATCACTCTCTATGACACTTATACATGATCATTAGGAATCTAAATCACTGGAAGAAAAGTTTATTCTATTATATCCACAAGATAGGAGAGCGCATGTGAGAGTGCTATGGGTAAAGTTTCTTTCATTGGACATACCTAAAATTATGTAGGTTCAATGTCAAGAATGGGTCTATTTGGTAGATTTATGAAAACTATTATGAATATCTAGAATGCCATAAAAGTATAATTATAACAATTCCAATTGGAAACACTTGGGTACATATATATCATATGAAATTTAAATCTAGTAAGGTGTCTATTATATAGGAGAGTTGATAATACATGGAAAGAGGTTTGTATGGGAATATATGTATTAAGAAACAAATACCACATGACCTCTATAGGATTTTTAAGATGTGATCCTAGATAATAATCCACCCATCCTCAATCATAATGGATTCTTTAGTAATTAAGAGAGATTCAATAACCATAAAATTACCTATATTTTGATACTATATAGATTTATGTGGAAGGATAGAAATGCATCAATAAGGAGACCAAGATGGAACCATTTAACATCTAGAAGGTACACCTATTACATGGGAAAGGGAGGAGGTACATGATGATAGGTTGGAGGAAGTACATGCTATTATTACAATTTAGAGATAGGAGGAGGATTCATATAAAAGAAATATAATTAAATATTTATATTATTTAATATATTATATTTAATAAATATTAATATAATATAATATATTAAATAATATAAATATTTAATATCATAAAATATAATATAAGATTACAATTAAGGATAGGTAATGTTACAATTTACTTGGGGTTTTAATGAGGATTCTAGGCTTAAGATTCAATTAGGTTTGTAGTAAATAGTTAGGTTACAATTAGGAATATATAATAAATATTAATATAATTATAATATAAATATAAATTAATTTAAATATAATATACAATATAATATAATATAATATAGGAATACATTTAAGATTAGGTAAAGGTTATAATTTAATTAAGTTTGAATTAGGTTTACAATTCAATTAGGATATGGTTAGGGTCGGGGATCATTTAGCATTCTATTATGGTTAGAGTATGGGTTACATTTAAGATTATTGTTATTTTTGTGATATGTATAGATTGATTCATTTTTAACATGATACTTTCTTTTATTAGAGGGGTAAACACTTTTGACCTAGAGCTAGAAGGAACCAATGAGGCTATAGTATGACTAAATTTGGACCTCACTAGACATCTAGATCCCCTTAAGCCATCCTATCAACCTAAATTGTAAATCGATTTCTTAAGGGGTCCCAATATGAAAAATTTCTTAAGGGGATCAAAGAAGTTCTTAAAATTTGGTGAAGTTGCCCAAGGCAACCAAATTTAACAATAATAAGATCGTGCAAGATTATAATATGAATGAGATTTCATGATCTAGGTTGGTCAGTTGAAACAAGAGTAGATCTCAATCAACTATTCCACAAGAAAATGTTCTTCACTAACTTGCAAGCTCATTAAATATTCCAAGGGGCACCAAAACTTTACCTAGGTAAGTTTTGTAAACCCTAAATCCTGAACTCTAAAATCTAAACCCTAAACACTAAACCATTCATTTTGTCCTACCCAACACCTTAAAGTTAAATTTGGTTGTCTTAGGAAAATCCACCAAATTTCATTCCCTTATGCCATGTAATTTTGTCCTAGGATCTTACTACATGTACATCCCCCTAAGTTATCCTATTACGCTAAATCCTGAACTCTAAAGTCTAAACCTTAAACCCTAAAGCCATCATTTTTTCTTTAAAGGATCTTAATGAAATTTGGTTACCTTGGGCAACTTCACCAAATTTTATTCACTTGAGCCACATCATTTTCTCCTAGGACCTCACTAGACATAGATCCCCTTAAGCCATCCTATCACCCTAAATTGTAATTCGATTTCTTAAGGGGATCAAAGAAGTTCTTAAAATTTGGTGATCAAAGTTTCCCAAGGCAACCAAATTTAACAATAATAAGATCCCACAAGATTATAATATGAATGAGATATCATGATCTAGGTTGGTCAGTTGAAACAAGAGTAGATCTCAATCAACTATTCCACAAGAAAATGTTCTTCACTAACTTGCAAGTTCATTAAATATTCCAAGGGGCACCAAAACTTTACCCTAAGTTTTGTAAACCCTAAACCCTAACTCTAAATTCTAAACCCTAAACACTAAACCATTCATTTTGTCCTACCTAGGACCTTAAAGTGAAATTTGGTTGTCTTAGGAAAATCCACCAAATTTCATTCCCTTATGCCATGTAATTTTTCCCTAGGATCTTACTACATATATCCCCTTAAGTTATCCTATTACCCTAAACCCTAAAGCCATCATTTTTTCTTAGGCTCTTAATGAAATTTGGTTGCCTTAGGCAACTCCACCAAATTTCATTCCCTTATGCCATGTAATTTTGTCCTAGGATTTTACTACATGTAGATCCCCTTAAGCTATCCTATTACCCTAAACCATAAACTCTAAAGTCTAAACCCTAAACCCTAAATCCATCATTTATTCTTTAAAGGCTCTTAATAAAATTTGGTTGCCTTGGGCAACTTCACCAAATTTTATTCACTTGAGCCATGTCATTTTCTCCTAGGACCTCACTAGACGTAGATCCCCTTAAGCCATCCTGTCACCCTAAATTGTAATTCAATTTCTTAAGGGGATCAAAGTAGTTCTTAAAATTTGGTGATCAAAGTTGCCCAAGGCCCAACCAAATTTAACAATAATAAGATCCTGCAAGATTATACAATATTAATATTCAATTGTATTTTCATTCATGTAACATGTGCCTTAGACATATAAATGAGGCTTACATATAATTTTATCATTTGTATTCAATTATTTAAGTCTATTTATATTGAATGGTTTAAAGGTATTTCCTAAACATGTATCTTACACCTTGAAATTACAAATCTAATGTAGGTTCACTCATATCTTAAAGATCACATGGATCCATTCAATAATATTCACAACCCACCTCCATGCCATCCATCTCCACCACCTTCACCTCCACCTCCACCCACTCCACCTCGTAACCCCCACCTCCACCACCTAAAATCAATGAACATGCTCATTTGCAAGCACAAATCAATGCCAATGTTAGAACCATCAAAGATTAAATCAACATTATTCAAAATGAAGAATGTGTCACACCTCTTGTGAGGATGTTTGCCTCTAGGATGCAAACCCTTGTTGATGCTGTCAGGGCTATGGATGGGATCATAGATGAGCATCGACAATGGCTAGAGGAGAGGACAACTCCCAATTTTGAAAAGGAAAACACAAAGAAATGAAGATCTATGCAGTAGAGAGCCACAATAGTTTATAAATTAAAACAATGATCTTAAATAGTTATGAATTTATAAATTTTGTGAACTATGGATATATTGTGTGACGAATTTATAAATTTGGTTCCAAATGGATATTTTTAGTGACATGAATTTATGATTTTGGTTCTAGATGGATATTTTTAGTGACATGGATTTATGAATTTGGTGGAATTTATGAACTTATAATGAATAGTATATAATAGTATATATTTTATGACTATCTAACTAGATCATGATTTGTCCTGCTAAAAAATTGTAATATATGTGTGTGTGTGTGTGTGTGTGTGTGTAGACATAAAATGAGCTTTTGTGAATGTTTCAAGTTTATTGTTTAGTATGTATGTGCATGTATTAAAAAATTGCATATATAGTTCTTAAATTTTGAAATTTGTATGTATGTACATAGTTTAGTTTAATGATTTGTATTCATGCAAATTATGCATCATATTTTTTTATTTTAAATGTACATGTACATACATTTAAGTTTGAATTTTGTATGGACATGCTCTTGAGTTGAACAATCAATGTATATATATGTGCATTTCAATTAAATATATGATCTTAATATATATGTTGCTCATCCTATTTCAATTAAATATATGATCTTAATATATGTATGCATATGGACTATTTTGTATGATTTAATGCAGGTGAACATTTATATCGAGCATATCATGGATGATTTTAACATTGAAGATATCATCAATCCACCACCTCAACCACATCCACGTCCACCTCTCCCTCCCCCTCCCCCTCCCCCTCCACCTAATATGCCACATCTAACACCTATTGCATCTAACGAGGCTCACTTGAGAACATGAATAAATGATCAAGTTGCATCCTTACAAAATCAAATCAATGCTATGTAGAGTTAAGCATTGATTCCTCCACATGTGAGACGTTTTGCATCTGCAATGCAAAATGTTGTTGATGCCATTAGGATGATCGATTCTGATTTTGATAGGCATCGACGAGAGAGAGAACAAATGAGACAATTTTATTCCGATGGTCTCTCTTACAAACAAATATTAGACCTTAAAATAATGAAATCCCATCTAGCCCCCTACTTTCTTGACCCCATTACTCGACAACCCATTCCACCCAACAAATCTAGAATATCCATGAGGTGGTGCATACATCCGTAGATGAGTGCACATTTTTGGGATCGATGGTATATGGTTTTTGATAGTCCCCCACATGCTAATTGGGAGTTCCCATTATATTTTTTGAGAAAACTATATGTAGAGTTTGTTTTGGGGAAAAATCCCAATTATTTTGATTTTAGATCATTTTAGGGTGCTGGTGGTGGCATGCCACAACAAAGATTAGGGGCAAGGGTTGATCCCCAATGCCCCGTGCATGCACAAACCCTTGTTGTTGGTCCTGGTCCTCCCATTCCTACACATGTACATCATCAAGCTCTGGTCTCAACATTAGGTCCCCTTAGTACACTCACATGAGACTTTGATCAACACATGTGCTTATGCGATAGCGAGTGGGGAGCATAGAGACAATGATGATGGAGGAGTTTTTTATGGAGCTAGTTTGAGTACCTCTCCAGGAGTGTCGAGGCCCGTCCCCCATATATGTACTAGTTGTCATCAAGTATGCTATGGACCTGATCAGGCCACACCTAGTTTAGGTGGATGGGGAGATTCTGGTGGTTCATCTGGTTGCATCAGTTGATTTGTAGAGTTCCTCACAACAGACCATCACCCTGAGGACACTGCGACATAGGTATAAATATGCATCTAGATGTACATTCATTTTATAAGAATTTTGATGGTTGTATATATTAAAGAAAAGTTTGCAATACATTTTAATAATCAAATTGTTTGGTGTAAAAATGACACTAATGATGCAAGGGAAAACATCTATTCCACGAGTACATACATCGATAGCGGTCGTACTCGGAAACCCTTATGGGGTATTTTGATTTCAATTTTTAAAATTATACATGAAATCATAAATTATTTAACTTGAGTTTTACATTTATAATTGAATCACATATATGTTTGAAATATTTATGTTGGTTTAGGCAAGTCAATCAGCATCCACATCAATTACTCCTAAGGGATTGTCAAGCACTCCTCCACTATTGAGCGTCATAGATTACGGGCAAGTACATTCATATTGTAAATTTGTTTAAAGTTTACATTAGTATAGTTACAATTTTATGAGTTTTGAATTCACTAGATATATGAAATGCATGCATGTACACTTGTAAATATTATAAGCGTTAAATGTCTATGTACATGTATGTCTAGGTTGATACCACAATAAGAATGGGAATTGGGAAAACATTTGATGTTGCAGTTACTCGTGAGGCCACTGATTTCCAGGTTGTTTACAAAACTTTCAACACAAAATGCAAACTTGAATATATATATATTAACCTAATTCAATTGTACATGCTTTAATTTTGATCTTCTAGGACTTTGTTAGTGCAACTTTCAGCCCTGACCCAGACATAGTTACACCACCAGGAGGACATGTAGAGCAGGTTCCAGATCAAATGGTAATTTATTTTTTATTATATTTAAAGTCAATTATAAATTTTAAATTGAATATATACATAATATGAGATTTTTACATATTCTTTTTCTTTTATAGCATGAGACACATCTTCTAGTTGAGCATGTACAGACAAGTCCTAGAGAAGAGCCTAGTGCACAACCTCTAATATCACATAACCAAAACATGATAAATTATAAATTGGAATGAATTAAAAAAAATTTTAATTGTAGAATTGTACATCTAATTTCAAATCTCTTTATCTGAATGATTGATTGAGACACCAGATAACACAGATATAGGATGATGGATTACAATAACTGTTTCATTCACACTGTCTGAAGTGTGAAATATGTCTCTTGGATTATAGAGACACACCACCTAGAACATGTGATTTTATGTGTTTACATTTGTTTATTTCATGGACTATTTCTTGCTTCATGTACTGCTGGACTTTTTATTTTATGCTTTAATATATTGGTTTCATGCACTTAATATGTTACATAAATTATGGACTTTATTATTGTTTGAAATTTTAATTTACACATGTATATTTATGCATTTTATGTTCATAGTCAAGACATTAATATAGGACATTAATGTGAAATTTAGTGATCTCATACATGGATTAATATAGGACATTTTAATATTTATACTTTGCAAATTTAGTGATTTCATACATGATATACATGATATGTACATTCAATAAATAGCGATAATTACTCAATGAACTTATTCAATTCACGCCAATCAATAATCAGTCAATAAATCATAATTTACAAACAAAAGCAATCTATTTATATACCATAAAGGATAAAATTTTAAGAAATAAACAATACCATAGAAGATTAGAGAATAAAAGCATTAATTTAAATACTATAAATAATAACATCTAACACTAATTTATAAGTTGTCAAAATAAATAATGACGTCTTAAGGGGATTTCTAAAGGGGTCATAATAGAATGTCTGAAGGGGATGTCTTAAGGGGTTATAATACGTCTTAAGGGGATGACTTAAGGGGTCTTAAGGGGATGTCTAAAGGGGTCATAATAGAATGTGTTAATTAAGGGGATGTCTAAAGGGGTCATAATAGAATGTCTTAAGGGGATGTTTGAAGGGGTCTTAAGGGGATGTATTAAGGGGTCATAATAGAACGTCTTAAGGGGATGTCTTAAGGGGATGTCTAAAAGGGTCATAATAGAACATCTTAAGGGGATGTCTTAAGGGGTAATAATACGTCTAAAGGGGATGTCTTAAGGGGTCTTAAGGGGATGTCTTAAGGGGTCATAATAGAATTTATTAAGGGGATGTATTAAGGGGTCATAATACATCTTAAGGATATAATTGATTTAACAATAATGTATGCATGATATTTAGTGATTATACACTTAGACATAGCTTCAAAGTCAAAAACATACACACAAGAAACAAAACATATAGAATATTGATTTGATACATGAAGCACATAGAGTATGTTTTAATTCTGTAAGTATGTATGTACATATATGTCATCTCAAAAACAATGTTTACAAAATTTGATATGCCAAGAACATCTCAAACTCATGGCTAGACGTATAGGTCTTACACCACCTCGACATCAAAAGGTACAAGGAAATATCAATGTTGAAATCATCAAAACATACATATTTAATTTATATAAAACTATCTATATGTTTAACTGGCACCGCTTTTAAAAGTATTCCACACATGTTTGTAGGTTGAATCCGCATCCTCTCCTTTTTTTCAAGTACAGATGAATGCAATGATGGCTTAAGGACATGTTTTACTAAATAAATCAATTTTAACTATTAATGTCCAAGCAATATCAATATGTAATCAAAACATGTATTTAAATATAATTTAACTAATAATTACCTATTTTTACCAAGTATTCCATGTTGTCTAGGTTGAATCTGCATGCACTAGATCCTTTTTGTGATTATGCTTTAAGTATGTATAAAAGGACAATTTAAATCAATTTCAACTAATAACACACTTGACCAATGTCGAAACATGTATTTAATGTATTTAAAAGGACAAAATAAAACTAAAACTATATTTACTTGTATTTACTTATTCCATTGTACCATCTGCATCCTCTCTCTTTTGCAATGCATCTATGATTGCCTCTTCCATAGAAATTGACCATAACACTTTTTTTGAAGGTCTTCCACGATACCGCTCTAGTTTTATATTTGTTGCCACCACCAAATGTGAATAATGTATAATATTTTTATGTGTTTCATAGTCTTCGAATGCAGGTAGACCATTCTTTCTTCTCAAGTATTTTCGTAGCCAAGTTCCAACAACCACCACTGATCCTATTGGAAAACATGTTAAAAAACCATCATCAAATAAGTTCTCAAAACTTTCTTAAGGGGATCAAAGACTTGTTCTAAAAAATTGCTTAAGGGGATCTAAAACTTGTTATCAAAATTTGCTTAAGGGGGTGTCTTAAGGGGATCACCATACCTATTGGATAATGAAAGCCATCATCATCTTCTCGAGGTATTATCAACTTATGTTTAGTTTCCACACAATGAGCCAACCAATATTTTGTTTGCTCTTCATTCCCCTCAGGTGCACTAACAACATACACATTTCCTTCCAACAAAATTTGATTTAATAACTTGTGCATATCCATATAAATAATTTAGTATTAAAAAATAACTTAATAAAGTGAAATAAAATGAAATAAATTAAATTAAAATTACCTTCTTGTACAAGGTTTGAAACATGGTCATAATCTTCAGATGCAAACAGTTGATCATTTTCTTCAATAGTTCTTTCATATTGATTATGTGCTTCTGCAGGTGTCAATGATCTTTGCTCCCATTGTTCAACCCATTATGTATTTTTACAAGCTTCCCAATCTCCTGAGATACAAAACTGGAAAAAACATGCAAGCTCCCTTGTAAAAATAGTCCATGTGCTTGTTTCTGCACTCCTAAATGAATGCCATTTAGTAGATCCACTGATTGTCTCACAATCAACTCTAGATACAATGTTCTCTTCTTCCACCAACCAAAAGAATTGAAGAACTGTAAAGTAATCACTCGAACCAGGTGCAAATAATCTTCTATTACACCAATCCACAATCTCATGTGCATCTTTAAATTTTACTGAATCCTCAAATTTTAATTGTTCTCTAGCAGGAATTCTTTTAACACATGCACTAGCTCCATCATGTTCTCCTTTACCATGCCCAACTTAAGAAAAACTCCATATATGCTGAACATTAAGTTCTTTGTGAACCCTACTTAACCAATAGAACATTCTAGCATTTTTGAACTGCCCCGTACAATTATCTGACCATATGAGGTGTTCTTTCATATGGATTCCTCTTTCTCTTAAATTTCTATAAAATATACTAAAACAATATTGAACAAACTCTGATGAGTGTAACCGATTGTCACTCAAATAAAAATGATACTCCTTCAAAACTTTTATATCATCCTCAGTGCTATCATCTACGTGTTTACATAAACAATATGTGGACAAACATAGCTACTTGCAGCGAGATTATAATATTGAGATTGAATTTCCTCTTGCTTGAATTATGAGGTATAATTCTCATAAAATCAACCAACGAGAAAGTATGGTACCAGTGGAAATGTGTTTCTACAGTATGCATGATTTGGCCATCAAATACGCCGAGCATGTTCATAGTGCATGACATATTTTGTTTATTTTATTCTTAAATTCACTCATAAATGCATTGCCTTATACTTTTTACGTAACTAAAATCACAACACTTTCTGTTTCCATCTTTTTTAAAGAATAGTAGGAGCCGTTTCCTAAATCTTTCGGCATCTACTAATTGTTGTCCAAAATCATGATCAACACTTTAGTAAAACAAATTCTTAAAAATGAAAAGATTTCCACCGATTAATGCATTGTCCCATAAATACAAGAACTTAAGCAAAACCATTTGCATCATTAGATTTTTCACAAAACAAACCTAAAATAAAATCTCTTATTGCTTCAGGTGGCATATCAATACCACAATCCTGTATAATAATGTTAGTATGCAAGGTACAACGTATATATCGAAAAACATCATAAAAATAACGAAATTGAACATGTAGTTTACAACAACAAGATATTCGTTGCTTATTAATTTCTACATACCAGGGTTTACATTTTTCAAAAGACCTTTGACTTATTTTAATATTACCAGGTAACACTGAATCGCTACAAAATTTTCTATAAAATTCAGTTTGTGTTGTATCTAATAGGTGTTTTGGGTGAGGATGCTTGAACTTTGGACCCCTACCCTTGAATTTTTAAAACATCTCTAGCATTAGATGAAACCTAGTATTATCATACCAATATTTTTTGATCAAAGATTTAATTTCAACATTCAATTTTATATCAGACCTCGGTAGTCGTCCACTGAAACTCCAACATTGATTGATAGGATCATTTTCTATACTTTCTCTTCTTTTTGCCACTCTTAGTAATTTTTTAGGATGCATTTTTAAAACTTCACTAATATTGCTTACCATTCTTTTATTCAAAGTTACTTTATTAACTATAGTAGTAGTTATAGCTCTTCTTGTTGCGTTTTTATCTTTAGATCGACTATTTTTTCCAATAGATTGAATGGCACTAGCAATAGTAGACATAACATGTTTTAATGATTGATCTTTTCTTTTTGGTTTAACATAAAAGCCTAACCTTTTCATTACTTTCCTCATTTTTTTCATTCTCATCAATTGCATCATTAGTTGACATTGAAATGCAATTTTTTTACGATAAAATAATTTGGTGTATATTCTATTTGCATATGTTCTTATTTACCTCCAAGAAATTTGACCAGGAAGATTATTGAAAACCTGCAGCACCAATTTAAAAAAAAAGTATTTTTCATTAAATTCAACATCACATTCTATATTTTCATCTTCATTTTCATCTTCATCTTCATTTTTCATTTACATTTTCATCTTCATTTTCATTTTCATTTCATTTTCATTTTCATTTCATCTTCATTTTCATCAACAAAACGGCTTTCATTTTTCATTTTCATTTCAGAAAATGATCATTTTGATTTTCATTTGCAACAAAAGATTTTTGTTTTTGTTTTCAACAAATTCTATAAAAGTTTCATCTCTTTGAATATAGTCAACGTCAACATCATTAAGTCCAACATTGTCATGCCCAATAATTTTCGCTAGAAAACCCAACCAATTTTTTTTTTAAACCAATGTTTACACAGTTTGGTTGCCTCAGTTATTGTTGTCACACTCTCCCTTAGCCGAGTTTATAAACATTAATTTAGATTATAACCAAGGTTTGGATGAGATAGGGTTAATGCTTATGCTACCACGTCGATTTTAAATTTAAACAAGAACAATTCGTTCATTGAATCCATACATTGAAAATTCTTTATGATCATAACACTAGTATTAATGCTAAGCTTTATTTGGTTTATCAATGTTATTCCTTCTATTTTGCTACCATGCTATTATTATTTCGAACATCAATTGGACATGATGTTCTTGTTTAACCAGGTAGCCTATAGGGCCTAATAGCCTCAACAACTCTTACACTAAGACATGTAACCTTGTCTCTATCAAAGGATAACTTTAATAATAAATCTACTATTTCTCATCATCATCATCATCATCATCATCATCATCATTATTCCTTACCTTATCAACACTCTTCTATATTATATACATTAATCAACCCATCTTGGCCTAGCATTATTATCGTGCCTCTCGGGAGATTACTAGTATTATTGAAATTAGAAAATTCCTTATGTAAACGTTACTAATATTTATTATGTCTTTGTCTTTTCTTACCTTACAAGGATAAGTCTATTATTACTCACTAACTCAACTTCATGAAATCATCTTCAATTAAATAATCAACAATGATAATTATACTCAACTCATAATTTATCAATGGAAAAAGCATTATTATTTGATTAACACTCTTTGGACCACCTTACCTAAGTTGATGTACTCAACATCATCAAGGAAACTCGAAGACATATTTTTATATTATATATCAAATTTATATTTCTAATTATTTATTCATACCTAATAGTAATTTACTTAATTACTTGTCCTACAAGATAAATGGATCATAAATAATAACTCATTTATATATTTATTCTTACTTGATATCACTCTAATTTAATTACTAAAGGAGTAAATAAATAATAACATGTCTATATATTTACTTTTACTTTATGCTAACCTAAATTAAATAATAACATATTTATCTTTTTCTATTATTTACTTATTTTCACTCTTAAGAAATAAGTTTAAGAAGATAATTAGAAGAATTAAATATATATATTATATCCTTTGTTTGTATGTTATTTTTATTTGTTTATTTTTTTCCTTAGAGGGAAGGAAAATCGAATTAAGAGGAAATTATTTCTTCCCTTTTTGAATTCCTAATAATATACTACTCTAACTTCATATAGAACATTGTTTAACTTAACTTGTGTCTCTTTCTTAAGAGAGTATGGGGATATTTTTCCTCTCTTTCACTTTTCACCATATAATTATTTTATCCCATGTATTGTTCATGGCAAGGATGTGTTTTTAGGCTTAGCATCATAGCTTTTATTTTAATCACTAATTGAACTTGAAGTACCCCATGACAAGGCAATTATCACCATTGAATTTTAACACTATATACAGTAGCAAGCACTGACATCGATAAGATTATGACGGAGTTTACCATGTATAGATAAATAAAGAGATCTGGGGTGTAAAATCTGTTCAAGTTCAACTAATACTGTAAAAAAAAAAAGAATTAATTGTCATAATGATGAGAGATGGGCTGCTGGAAAGTATAACCCAATCTTCAAATAAATTTTCACGCATCATAGTTATTCATACACTTAAATCTAAACCGATTTCAGAGGGTTTTTTCTAAAATGACATACTCTCCCATCGTCTCTCAAGTAAACAAAGTGGCAACCATCATTGCTGAGGGGAGCCAGGGTAGGTAGAGACGAGATATAATTTATACACCAGGACTGTACAGTAGATATAGTGTTGGTTTATAATAATTATTTCCTTTCTTTTGCATGATAGGATGATCATTGAGCAGATGATACTTGGACACTGTTCAAGGGATAATTTGTCGATTTGCAGAGATATTGCGTCATTTAAAGTGCAGTGAAAGTATGGCTGTGAATACGAGACTTGAACGCTTCCTTGAAATATTAAAGAGGGCTTTATTAAGGGAGGTCTGATCTCAACATTTCTGGTCTTCACCTAACTGCAAGAGGAGCATTGTTGGGTGGATTTGACCACACCAACAACCAAGACTCCTCACGCAACCACAGAGCTACATATGAGATGACTGTTTACTGACGATATTAATTACTTTGAATAGAAGGTAGTTGGTGTGCTTCAATTGCAAATCTTTTAATACAATCTCCAAGCCGGATACAACCCTTGAGAAGTTACTAATTGTTCATTAAGCATGGGGAGATGAGTCGTAGGGATCTAATGAGATCTAGGGAGCAATCAATACACTGTTGTTATATCACTTTTATTTAATTATCTACAATCTCAAATCTACTTACCTCGAGATCATATAACACTTTTATTTAATTATCTACAATCTCAAACTTACCTCGAGATCATAGGTGGGAACCCAATTATGTACCTTTCTTTGTATTTTTTTTTGTTTACAAAAGAGAGCGCTGACTGTAATATCCTTGATGGGAGTTATTTTTGTGTCTCTGAAACTATTTGGGTGATGGTGCATATGTGTCATGTCCCCTTCTCAGTGACATCTCTCAGACGACAGGATTGGCCTATCATACGACCCTCGTAGGCCGATGGACTGGATAGGGGGTCACTTCGGAGCTTGGCTCAGCTTCAGTCAGTAGGGATTGATCAGTTGTCTTTCGTTCTGGCTCGATCGGAGGATATTTGCAGAATTGCTATTTTTAGCAGTTCTTGGCAGGCAGTGTGGGACCACTGCTATTTTTAGCAGTTGGCTGTGGCGGCATCAGGAATCACTTCAGAGTCTGTCAGCATCAGACGGATCAGTAATCGGGTTAGAAACAAGGGGGATATTAATATTTGATCGTATTGATTAAATATTAATTAATTAACGTTTATAATATAAAGTTATAATTTAATATTATAACTTAAGTGAATTCCTTGAGGGGTGCGCCATCATGAAAAAAGGGGCCAGTTTGATATTTAATTAATATTTAAATATTCAGTGGAGAACTATGGAGAATGGAAAATATTAAAATATGAATATTTCATTAAAACCCTATTTTCAAGGGAATCGCACTTTTCAGTGTATTTGAGGATTTGCCTTGGGAATTGAGCCCATTATGAGATTATTGAGTTTGATATTGATCAATTTTTGGTCTGAGCCTGAGACTTAGGGTTTCACGTTCGATTCCTTGGAGAACGAGCCATCTCCAGCGGAAAGCAATTCAGAGAGTGTGCAATATCACTTGATTTATTGCCTACAGAGGTTTTCTTATTCAGAGGAAACTACAGAGTTTTCAGAGATTGTTATTGGTCAGAGATTCTTCAGTTGTTGCATCCAGTTATCATCTATCACCTTGGGCGCACTTTATTCAGAGGTTTAAAGGTTGATTTGAGGAGGCCGTACAAAATAAACAAGCTGCTGTACTTGGCCGTACTTCTGACAGGCCATACCATAGCATCTCAGCTGTACTTTTCAGCTTGGAAGAAAACGCCTATCACAAGGGTTCCAGAATACCTTCCTTGGAGGCGCCAACTTACTGGGAGTCTTCAGAGATCATCATTTTGAAGAAGAAGAGCATTCATTAATTGGGCCGTACAAATCTGTACTTCTGTACCAGCAAAATACCAGGTTTTTAAATCTTGAAAATTCTTCATTTTAAACATTGCATGCTTCTGGGTATCATTGTAATCACTTGAAAAGTTGAATAAAGGATACTGGCATTGATATTGTTGCATTTCCAGAGTTATTTGAATTTTATCGAATTTATTATTATTTTCCTTAAAAAGCCGTACTTTCATTTATTGCACTGAAAACACAAAAATTGCAAAAAAATCACAAAACTTCAGAAAACGTCAGAAAACCTAAAAATATCAGTCAGAGCAGTCACAGGGGGAAACCTAGGGTTTCTACAAATCCATTAAGTCAGATTATTTGCATTTGCTCTCAGATAGGGATAATGCTATTAAGTTTGTAGAGGAGACCTATGATGCCTACCAAGAGAAGGAGGAAGAGATGGATAGGCTTTGCCTTGATTTTACCTTAGCTCATCATTCTTTATACAAAGCAGAAAATCATTCATCTATTGCAGCTACCCTTAAGGAACAAGAAGGCAATACAAGGATTATGGAGATCAAACAAATAGTTGAAGGAATAAATGAACTCCATAATGATGAAACATTGCGTAATGCCAAGATGATCCCATATGTTGATGGTGATTGGAAAGTACATCAAGAGTGTGAACTCTTGAGTTGGGAAGAGACTTTGCCACAAGAAGGAATGGTTTGCAGCTATGCGATAGATGTTTTAACGGATAATGAATGTAGTATTCAGCATGCTACACTTTGTGGGTCGGCAACTAATGGTGAGCATCCACAAGTTGAAAAAGATGAGTTTGAATTCTATGAAGACACCAACGAAAGGGATGAAGATAATATTTTTGAGAACAACAGTCCATTATCTTCACATGATTTGGATAATCATAAGGTGATAGATATTTTCTATGAAAGTGTGCCATGTTTTGTGAGTAGTAATCATCAAGGGCATTTTGATAATGAAAGCATAAGTGGGATCAAGGATGAAGTATTCACATGGAAAGTGTGGACTCAAGGAGATTTCTTCAACATTGGCTTAAAGGTGTCAATAAAACAAGTCTTGGTAGTTGCTGGTCACTCCATTGCAGCAACAAAGAGTGAAGATTCCAAACTTATTACTCATGAAGTTTGGGAGAAAGTTGAACCTAAACAGGCAATTCACCTTCTTAACAATCTATCTCTTGGGTTGAGTGATGTTTTGGCTCACCCTAGTCCTTTGGGGAAATGGGAATTATGGACAACATTTGTTCTGTGCTCCATTGATGTTGATGTTTTCATGGATGGGCTACATGGGTTTATCAAAGAAGACACTAACTTCTTGAGTTTGCAAATTGCTTTGATTAACACTTGGAGAACTGTGGTGTTCTCTTTTTGGTGCATTGGGGAACATTTCCAGTTGGGTATCCATGCTTGGGATCCTCAACATGGCTTGATGGAGATTGTTACAAGTGGAAAGAGGAATCATTGGAGAGATACGGGTTCAATTTTCAGATTCTTTGATGCTGTCCCCATCCTTATTAACCATTCGATGGTTCTTTTTGCACATCGACCGATGGATTGGGAAGATATATTGAACAAAGGATGTTTTTATTTTGGGTTGGAGTTCCTTGAGAGGATGTGTCCAGCCTTGGGCATGAGTTGTGATATTATAGATGCTAATTTCCAGTTTTGCAGCAATCCTACAACCCCTTGCATGCTGATTTTCCTAAAATCAGACTTTGAGTGGTTCATTTCAGTTTTCATAGGCAGCTGGTACATTCATTTTTCCTCTTCACAACCTCTTTTTAGTGATGATTTTTGGCTTCAAAAGTGGGTAATAATGTTTCATAGTGATTCAGATCAGTATTGGATGGTGTTCAAGTTATGTTCTAGTGGCTTTCTTTGTACAATCTCTTGCACTAGTATTTGGGGCAGCGAACCTTTGCTTGATTTGGTTCAACTTTTTGAGACTTTGGGGGAGAGATTGGTGGAAGTTTTCAGAGTTTTTCTTGAATATGTCAGAATTACTCAGAGGAGGCATTATACATCTTTAAGGAGCTTTGAGGATGCAGTTGCTATGACTTGGCAAAGAGCTGTTTTTTCCTTTGCAAATAGCTATGATGGAATCACATTTGCTGTTGTGATTTGGTTTGATGCTTTGAGGAGTGATGTTGATGAGAATATTTTTGAGTTGTTTAGATTATTCTTCTTTGTTCTTAGAATGGTGATTGACATTGACATTGTAGATGTTAATTCCTCAAAGTTTATTGAGACGTTGCTAGATTTTGATTCAATTCCTTCTATGTTGTTCGACTTGAATTTCAGGCATGTTATCACTTTGAGGTTGCAAGGATGGTTAGTGCAGTTTTGGTGCAATGATTTCATTTGTATGATCAGAGTAGAGTAGCATCAGCATGGTGGGGTTTTTCAGAGATGGACATGGGACCCCGGGATCCTATATGTTTGGTGGGATCAGTTTGGAGTGTTGTGGCATTGCTTGAGGACAAGCAATTTTGGGAAGGGCGGACTGTAATGTCCCCATTTTGGCCATACGCTCTTCTTTGACTGATAGCCTATTTCTGGAAATCCGTAGGTTGATCAAAAGTGAAATTAGGGTTTCCTTGTTTGGAGGTTTGTGGCATTTCTAGGTATTTACTATTTTTAGTAAATACTAATTTTGGCAGTGGTTCAGTTGTTAGCTTTCATTAAGTCTTGCTTCCAGCTCAGTTCTGCTTTCTGTTGGTTTTGAGGTAAACTTACTATTTTTGAAGTGGCTATTTTTAGTAGAATCTAATTTTGGCGATGGCATCATCGGCCAGTTCAACTCAAGTCATCTTGTTATCCATCGGTCTCGGTTGGCTTTGGGTTTGGTTTTCTCCTTGGTGAGTTTGAACTTGATCCAATTTCATGTCTTGGTTGGCCACCCCATGCCTGAGCTTGATGACTAAGTTGTTTTAAAGAAAGGGGACATAAAGGGGTCAAGTGAGCATTTAATTATTTAATAAATGCTTTATTGTTGCAATATGAAATGGATGCCTAAAGGGGAAGCTGAATGATATTTTATTATTTCAAAAAAGTAAAAGGCAAAAAGGTGGCATCCTTTTTGGAAGTTGAAGTGATTCAACTTCTTGGAATTTGAAGAGTTCTTGTTGCTTCATTTGCCAACAAAAGCTTATATATTGCTGCTGTTTGAAGAGCTGATTATCCAATGTTTATGCTAATGTTATGCTGTCAAAATGACAACTTGTTTAATACTTCGAGGGATGGTTACCTCCTAGTTCCAATCCAATTTCGTGTTTGAAAGACAACACCTAGTTGGTCTTATTGCTGCTTCTCAATCAGACTAGCAGATTGTGTTTCAAAGTTGGTGAATTTTGGTGAGAATTTCAATTTTAATGTTGCTGATGTATACACAGCTGAAGGTGTTTTTCATTTACAGCTTTTGATGTGAATTTATTTGGGTTATGGGTATTTGATCCTTGCAATTCTATGCTAATAGCGATCATATTTGGAGAATTTCAGAATTTAATTCCAAGTATTTGATTTTTAGCAAGAGAAATCGCCCCGCTTGAGGGCCGTACCATCTTGAGAGTGCTTTGGGATTCGTGCAAAATAATATCATGAGTTTTGATGCAGTTTTGTGGTTTGAGTTTGAGCGCCTATCCTCCAAAGAGACTTTGCATTTCGTTTCATTCAATTCAGAGGTATATTGAAGGAGTTGTGATCATTTTTATGAGTTTGCTGTTTGCTGATAAACATTTCCAGATTGCAGATTTTTATATCAGACTTGTTAGTTTTTGATATAATGCTGGTTTGAGTTTCAATTCTTCATCTTATATCATTGTAAATGTTAGAGGAAGTGATACTCTAACTGTTTAATGTTCTTGGAAGATTATCTATTCTATTTGCAGTTGTTCTTATTCTTTGTAAAGCTAGTTAGTAGTACTAACAGCTCTTCCTTTACTTGCTGCAATTTTATATCTGTTTTACACTCCCACAATTGAGTGGTTGAGTTTTAGAATAAACTTATATCTTGTTTGTAATTTCCCCCCACGTTATAAGTGGTTGTGTGGACAGTATTCCCCCCACGTTAATAAGTGGAAGAGTGGATTTAAAGTCTGGCTTGCTGCCTAATAATTGTTGTAAACTCACCCACTGAATAAGTGGAGTATTCCCACCACTCTGTGGATGCCCGCCGCAGCGGATGAATTGTTTTAATTGTAATCTTTTCCCCCCCACTGTTTGGTGGTAGTGAGGAAATGCTTTTCATGGCTGGTTATCCGCCTATCAGTTTCTAGTTTTCAAATTCAACACTCCGTCATATGTTAGCACCTCGCCCTCAGTGGGATCTTGAGTGCACATTCTTGACGTTGAGTAGTTTTCATTTCAAGTTCAGATTTCTGTTTGGAGCTAACGCTAACCGAGTTGATTAAGTGCTGGTTATGTGTGTTAATTCATCGAAAAAAATTGGTTAGCTGTTGAAACTCTACAAGCATTTAACAATAAATAGCATGCAATAATTGCAATAGCAAGTTTCATGATGGCCATACTGCAGTCCTGACTTTGAGTGCTCAGTAATATTTGACTATGTACATTTAAGCTATCAGACCTGAGTTAGATGAATTGCATGCTAACCAAGTCCCGAAATTGGTTTGCATTTGCAGGTAATGCGAAAGAAACTTG